>LR812529.1:37601266-37623766 GCA_903798195.1 Danio kyathit | reverse complement strand
GTCTTCGCTTTTGTCCGGGACAAACCCCGCATCATCTCAACACCCAGCTCCGCCGGCTTTTTCGGATTGAAAGCGGCATAACTTTCGGTTTGAGCGCCAATTGAGCTTACTCCGACCCTGAGTGCAGTGTGTGCCTGACTGGAGGTGGGCGGGGAAGGCAGATGTTGCCTGTCACATCATGGGATGCCTTGTTGAGCATTGTTGCGCTGAAAACATTATATTTGTCTGAATCGTTCGGTTCGTATGCGTACCGAACCGAAAGCCTCGTACCGAACGGTTCGATACGAATACGCGTATCGTTACACCCTTAATATATATATATATATATATATATATATATATATATATATATATATATATATATATATATATATATATATATATATATATATATATATATATATATATGTGTGTATATATATATATATATATATATATGTATATATATATATATATATATATATATATATATATATATATATATATATATATATATATATATATATATATATATGTGTATATATATATATATATATATATATATATATATATATATATATATATATATATGTGTATATATATATGTGTGTATATATATATATATGTATATATATATGTATATATATATATATATATATATATATATATATATATATATATATATATATATATATATATATGTATATATATATATATATATATATATATATATATATATATATATATACTGTATTCATATATGCAAATACACCAATTATGAATATCCCATATGTGTATATATATATATATATATATATATATATATATATATATATATATATATATATATATATATATATATATATATATATATATATATATATATACGGCTGCAGCCTGAAGTTAACAAGAATTATATATATATATATATATTATTATTATTAAATTTCCCAATAATTGTATTTTAGAATTATTATTTTATTTTATAATTTTGTTCTACCCCTACCCAAACCCTAAACCCAACCATCACAGTACTGTAAAAACAGATCTGGATCTGGAGTCTTCTCGTATAGCTAATTAACCATGTGAATTACTTATATTATTTATTAAATGTCCCATTAATTGTATTTATTAACGTCTACCCCTACCCTAAACTCAATCGTCACAGTAATGTAAAAACAGATCTGGATCTGAAGTCTTCTCTGTTAGTATAGCTGATTAACCATGTGGATGAATAATAACAGCCTTCTGAGTCAGTAGGCGCAGAAGGCCCCTACTATATCTATCAGCTGATAACCACTGATGACACCCATTCAATAGAGTGATAACATTCGAAGCGTGTGTATAGAAAGCAAAAATTTAACTTTCTCAAACATCAACATATTTTTACAACACCATTTTTTTAATTAAATTAATAAGTAGGCTGATTGTATTTCTTGAAAAGTAATGCTTCAGTTAATGATCTGCCAGATAGAACCTTATAAATCCAGAAAAATTATGTTTTAGAATTAGAAGGTTTAGTCTGCATTTGTTTATTACTCCAATTTTCAAATTTAAGAGAATTTTGATAATTTACATTTAGAGTACATATAGGATCTCTGTCATGTTGATGTATGAAAGAGAACTGTTTAACACATATAGTTTGCTACAGTATATGGATTGCAAAAACTTTCAAACTCAATATCTCAAAATCCTTTAGAACACAGATAGGACCTTATAAATCCAAGGCGACGATATACTGATTTGTATTTCTCTTGTTATTCTATCATTTCTGTCATTGAGTTTGGATTATTACTTTCACAGTCAATAAATTTTGCACACCACAATTTGGGATAAGATGAAGAGATCTGCGATGATAATTCAGTTTGCGTTCACCGCGTGCAGCAGTGTCATTACATGCATCAAAAAAATCTGCTGTCTGCTTTTCCCATGCAGTATACCTGCTGAAAACACGCTCGGCAGAATTGTTAAGCAGTTTTCCTCAGAAACACAATCTTTTCATAATCGTTTCATAAATCCTTCATGGCACCTCACGCAGAGCCTGGAATCGGGCGAGCGAACGAGACGACTGCTGTACGGCGTTAGTCATGGTTATGAAATTTGTTCTCAGGCAGTGAAAACTGGTTACACCAAAGCAGAGAGTTTCTCAAGGCAGTGGGGCAGAAATATAATTTAGAAGTCAATTTGTCTGTTTATATTTCCTTTCCTACGCTTGTTCGTCTCCATTATTTAAGAGGAGCCGGGAAATAACGGCTGTGCGAGTGTGGCTAATCCACGTCAGAATATATTAGGGCCTGTCTGTTTCAACTCACTCAAGGATACTCTGACGCAGAGTCTCTGGAAGTGATATCTGCCCAAAATTGCTTTCAGAAAGCATTGCAGACAGGAGCAGGTTGGGTGTCATTAAGTTCACTGTTGTCATTGTTCTTCTTTTCTACAGTTATTTTATGCTTTCACACCACGTACATGGGTATTTTTATAAACAGAGTTTTCCCTGTCTTTATTTTAAAAAATCTCCGTCTACATGAAAACCAATAAAGCTCTTGATGCATGGTAAGGGCACACCGAACCAACAAGCCATTTATGCAGGTGTAGCGAATTAAGCTCATAAAATTATGAATATTAGTTATTAATAATAACAAGTTCTTATTTAATTATGAATATTTGGGTGGACTTTGTTGTTAATGGTAGCCGAACTAAAATGACATTAAATTGAACTGATCGTCTGTTGGAGCTACAATTTATTTGTCTATTATTTCGAAGATCAAGTAATTTCCTGGTCTAGAAAAATAATTAATCTTACTATATTAACAGATTAGTACAACCTGTTGCTTTATCTTTGAGTTTAAGTAACTTGTTTTGTGTGTAAAAAACAAGCGATTGCGTGGGCTCAAACATTTAATAATGGTAATAAAAAAGTATAGACAACACATATATTTAGAGAAAGAGAGAGTATGGGTGGGACAGAGCAGACAGGGCCTGAGAAGCCCCCTTTAAGCCAGAAAGGTAAGAGAAGAGTGAGGCCCTATTTACAGCAATACGTTTTCGTTTTAAAACACATAAGTTTTGCTACTGTTACACCTTCCGTCCACACTACCCTGAGTTTTTGACCACCGAAAACAGAGCTTTTTGAAAACGATAAAGAGGCCGTTTTCATTTTAAAACGCTGCTGCTCCGTGTCAGTGTGGATGGGGGAAAACGAAGTTATCTGAAAATGCAGGCGGGACTGCAGACATTCACGTTACCTGATTGGGGCTTTTAAGTAGCCTACACAAAGTTCAGTCTTGCATTCTTTCCTTGTAAGTTCAGACTTCGCAAGTTTGATATGGAAAACAAACTCCTGAGGACACGTTGGGTAAATATTCAAAGGGAACAGTGTACTTTATAACCTCATTCACATCACCCTGGCTATGCTGTTTCACTATCCTAACAATAGAATGAAAACATGATATAAGGATCTGTCAGTTTTCATTTTGATATAAACAACTTAACAGACACCAACACTATTGAGGTGTCGTGTACTGTAGCTACATATTTATTAGTTAAGCATTATTAGTAATATTTCAGGAATTATTTTACAAGATTTTTTTCCTAATACAGTAAGTAGTGGTCTGCAATCTTCTGAATGTTCTTGTTTTGATGTTTAATTTGACATTTGTCAGGAAAGAGACACCAAATGTTCCTGTTCAAAGTCTTCCTTAAACATTTTGTATCTGTTTTGAATGTAAAATAAAACATCAAAACAAGAATATTAGGAAAAGTGGATCAATACGTAATGTATAAGCAATCTAATAGATCAACACACACAACACATGAGTAACACAGGAGCATGGTGCAAATTAAAATTGTGTGTTTCCCCTATGAATTTACAATAAATGGTGAATGTGGGCTGCAAAAACAGAGAAAAACAGAGTGTGACTTTTTTCTACTTTTATTGTGTCTGAAATTATTTGTCCTGCTACAGTTGGACAATTTATAGCACATTTATAATGATGGTTTTAATTTAGAACATTTTCTGTCACCCTCAGGTGCTCATCCAAGATTTTCTTTCTTCACTGGAACATTAAAGAATGTTTTTAAAAACTGTGGTCTTTGGCAGTTAACAAAAATAAAGGTAAATGGTCATCAGCACTGTCAGAGCATATACTGGAAAACCAAAATAAAAACATGTCACACCTAATGTAACCTGGGGTAAGACGCTGACAACAGGGTGCGGATCCAAATGCAAGGTTTTATTAAAGGGATGGTCAGGCAAGCAATGATCAATACAGGAGCAAACAGATGTATGAGGGCAATCCAGAATCGTAGTCAATATAGCAGGCAAATGGTCACAAGGATGGCAGCAGACAGGGAGAAACAGATAAACAAGGCGAGGGTCAAAACACGGCAAGAACAAGACAAGGAAATGCTTAGAATTGAAACTGTGAACAGATAACAAGACTCGGCAACTGGAGTGAGTGTGTGTGCTGTTTATGTACTGTGCGTAATCAGTTCTTGAGCAGCTTCAGCTGTGGGATTTAATCAGTGATGATCTGGAACCGGTTGTGTGTGATGTGAGAGTAGTGCATGTATGGAGATGTAGTCCATAAGATGGCGGATTTGTAGTCCATTAGTGAATGTGCATGTAAACCAGCGATCTATGGGGAGAAGATCGCTGGTGATCGTGACACCTAATGATACATTGGGGTCTTTTGAAGTAAAAAGTTTGATCTGTATAAAAATACTGTCCATTACATACAATCTTATTTCCATGCCAAATAGTCCTGATGCACTGACAACAGTCTGGAGCACAGGCTACTGTAGGATTCAAGTTTTACTTTCTTTTATAGGCTGACCATTGCGGCTCTTAGAACATTTGTCAGGAGCCACGGGTATAATATTTGCTATGAATACTGAATAGACTTTTCATTCTTCAAGATAAATGCAAAAGTACCATAAAAGCACTTGAATAGTCATTTAAATGTCAAACATTTTTGCATGTCATTTGAACTTAAAATATAGTGCTGAATTATACTTGCACTTTTATGGAACATAAATGTTTCTGCTTCAATTCATCAATACAAGCAGGATTGAAATGGAAAATAGGAATAAAGCTTTATATTCTTGCCTTGCATACCAATTAATGTTGATTGTAGCATTCATTATTTAAGAGGAACGCAAATGTAAAGTACTTCACATGATTTGCATTTTAATTTTATCACAACTATTGTGTATCTTCTGAAGACTTGCAATGCAGTGCACATCATATCACGACAGTCAGAATCAGAAAGTTAAACTGATCTTTAAAAATAATTGACAAACCTTTAAAACAGACTTGTTGTGCACTTTGAGGTTGTTGCTTTAAATGTATAAGTACTGTATATACAACCAACAACTTTAAACCAGTTGTTTTATATTCCTTCATTTATTTAATTTGGTTGTCATTTACAGTGCTTAAATAGGTTATGCACATTCTTTCCATCATTAAAGTTAGTGTGAAATCAAAGATTTATTTTGCTTCAGCAACAATATCCTTAACCATACCCTTGTGATGATGTGCAATAATGTGCAAAAAGGAAGCCCCGCCCCCTACTCAATAGTCAGTTTCAGTTGGAACTACACAAACAGCAAAGACTTTGGGCTAGGCGCAAAGTCTAAAGCGCATAGCGCAAAAACATTAAGGGCATGTCCGAATCCACTTTTACTATTTTAAGGACGGAAAAATACACTCTGCGCCCTGATGCATGGTCCAATAGGGATGTGCTTATTCTCTGAATAAGTTATGGGTGTTTTTTAAACCAATCAGAGTCTCATCTCCCATTCCCTTTAAGAGTCAGTTGTGTTGCGCCATGGCGCATTTGCTATTTACTTGGTGGACTTTGTAAGTGGAAAAGCTGAACGCTTCACTAGCGAGAAAACAGAGTTAAACAGACCATCTGCAGCGAGGCTAAATAATGAGCCTTCCCCATTCAGCCTCTTTACTTTCCCTTTACTTTACTTTTACTCTTTACTTTAGTCCTTTACTTTCATGGATAAGGAAACGGTGTTGTACTCCACTGATTCCACTCCACATCCATTATTTTATTTAGTTTGTTAAGCAAAAAGATTTGTTTCAAAACTAAATTTCTAAATTTAGTTCTAAAAATAAATGAACAATAATAATGTGTGAAAAAAAAAAAAAAGTTATATCCAAACTTATTCTTATGCCCCACATGAAGATGCATACATCTCCAAGCTGGTTTTTATTAAAACAAATATAAATATGCATATGAAGAGTTCAGATGCAAAAACGTCTAAGTGCCTTCTGAAATTTTCCTCTAAAATCTGCGTTTTTCTCAGCATTCTTTGCACTAAGAGTAATCAACCTGATAAAAATGCTAATTTTAGATGAAAATTTCAGATCGCACTTAGAGGTTTTTGCATGAAACTCTTCATATAATAAATACTACTACTACTAATAATAACATTATACAAATGAAAATTGTCATGAATAAACTGAAAAACAATCTGCCTGAACACACCTCCATTTTAGACCAGCACACCCACGAGTCCACAAAGTGCAGCAAATGGATTTGATATTTAAACAATGTGGCGCAAAACGTGAAAATTACTGTTGCGCTGGTCTGAAAATAGCAACAAATTGCACCAAACACATCTTGCGCCTTATTGCGCCGGGTGTATGATAGGGCCCTATAAAGCTATAAAGTAAACACCATGCATGCACCATGTCTTTTTCTCACAAAGTTTGTAATGCTATTCTCCTTGTAGTTTGTAATGTTATTCTCCTTGTAGTTTGTAATCTTATTCTCCTTGTAGCTGGTCTTTTTGGTTAATTTATTATAACATTTTATCAAAAGCAAAAACATGTATAGAAACTGCTTCCGGAACCAACACTGTTGAAACATTGGGCAGTCACTAATGCGCTCTATTTGTTCTGCTTTTAAGTAATTTTTCCTGCTACTACTTGAATAACAACTGAAATATCAGGCTGTTTTTTGTTCACACAAAATATGTCTTTATGCATAAAGTCCGCTTGATAATTCTTCTACTTTTATGGTGCTTTAAAGTCGTTTTTGCTTCAGCTTTTCTCAGAAAACATAAGCATGTTCATTTGGAATTGTAATGGACGAGTAAAAAGGCAGAACTCTAATGAATTTTGACTGACCTGTATCTCTAATGAGGATTTTGTGTTGTATTAGTGGCGTTATGTGAAAGCAAACAGGCCAAACAAGGTTGCGTCAATGACTCAGTCAATAAAGCACAAGTCCCATAGACGAGACCAGCACAGTCTGAATGGGTATTTTTTGTGAAGTGCATCTGCTACCATGAAGAGAGCGCTTGGCCGGGTCCGTCTGGGCCTTGATGTAAATGTCAACATAATTACTGCAGAAGCCGAAACAATGACCTGTGCCGAGAGAGAGAGAGAGAGAGAGAGAGAGAGAGAGAGAGAGAGAGAGAGAGAGAGAGAGAGAGAGAGAGAGAGAGAGAGAGAGAAAAAGAGAAATAGAGCATCGGTCCTGTGGAAATGCGCCATTTACCGCCTCCTCCTGTTTCTGTGATGTCTCCTCTTATCTCTCATCCTCTTGAGTTCATGTCAGCTGACCAGGGAAAGAGACGTGTATCTTTTTAGACAGTGAGCCTGCCCAAAAATATGTGCATTTTGCCTGCGAGGCCTTTCAATATCTGCTTTTAAAATGAGAACTGATGTGGCTCATTCCCTTTTTTTTTTTTTTTTGGTACTTTACATGCTTGTGATGTTGGATGGAGATGCATTTCTATTAAAAGGCATGACAGGCTTTGAGAAATATGCTGCGGTCAGTCTCAGGCACATTATTGATTGCTGACTTGATTACTTGCATAATGGTGGAAAAAAAAAAACATGACCAGGGTGGAAAACAAAGAGGTAAAGATGGATGTTGAGCTCACATGAGGGTGTTTTTTTTTTTTTTTTGGTACAGATTTTGAATTTCTAAAAATGATATGGACTGAATATAACATCAGACAATATATAAAACTATATTAAACAATTCTTATCAGCGAATACTTGCTGCTTTGTCTGTTGTTTTCTTTTGATATGAAGGCACTTCTTTGAGAATGATTATAAAAAAAGGGGACATAGGAAGGTAAAAAAAATAAGGGTAACACTTTACTGCAAGGTGGTGACATGTGAATGAGATTTTATGCATGCTTATGACATCTGTTATTAAATGTAATTTGCTCAAGTATGTAATTTTAAATACAAATATGGTATTGTTTGTGAAAACTAGGGTTGGGTTGATAGACAATGCCATCGTCCATCGGCGATGGCCGTGAAACATCACGATGCTGAGCCAGCATCGCGATCCTTCACCCTGCCCCCATCGCAGCAGCAACCCGCTTGTGAAAAATATGCATGGCCACGTTTACACTAATACATTTTAGTTTTAAAATGGCATTTTAGAATGAAAACGATCCATGTGCACACTGGCGTTTCATCTAGTATTTCTGAAAAGCCCTCCTTCCACACTATACCACTGAAAACACACATCACGTGACCACACACACAAACACACAGGCATGCGCTGCAGGGAATCTCCACGTCTGAGCTCCAGCAGTCAGCGGGTGCTTTGAGCACAAAACCACAGAGAGCAGTGCATGTCGGACAGTTTATCAAGGATGTACTGCAGGATCGCGTCTCACAGTTGTTAAACAAGATATTTAATTAATCTTGTCTTTATCTAATGACTCTTCGGTCTTTTGACTTTATCAGGTAACGTGTCAAAACGTCAGTAAACTGCTTAAGTTTTTCGCTTTCACGCTTGTACTTAGTAATTGTAGCGAAAACCTCAGACACTGTTGGTTGGTTCCTGTTGATTGTGCACCTTTTTAACCAACCAAGTTTGTCGACGCCATTATAACAACACAAATCACTCTGCCTATTCATGCCAGAGTCCTGCGGAAAAAGTGATTGGCAGGTGGTTATTTGTGTGTAACTTATCTTTATTTATTTAAGATTTGGTTATGATACTTGTAATACTGCGTGTAATATTTGTCTTTGAAATAGTTGGCAGATCTGTGTAAAAAAAAGTCCTGCCGCCACTGCTGGAAAAAATCCTAGAGGAAACACTGCATTATGAATTAATGAATTATTCATAAATAATTAATTCACCACCGCCTATCATGACGGTGCCATCATCCATTGCGATGTTTCACATTAGACATCGCACGATGCCAAACTGGTCGACATTGCTCAACCCTAGTGACAACTTGACATAAACAAAGATATCACAACAGGTCTTTATCTTTGACAACTTGACATTACCAAGATGACATAACTTGTCATAAACATGACTATAATAAGGTCATTATAACTGCTCACAAGTAGTTTTCTGATACCTTTTTCACTGGAACAAACTGTATTTGTCATTAAAAGTCTCATTAAAAGTGTCAAATATTTTATAACAGCATCATTGATATTTTATTGATATTTTAATGACAAATTCAGCTTGTACCATTGTAGTTGAGGTAAACAAAACAATCATGGCATTTACAATGGCTTCATCACAATCATGTTTATGGCAGGTTTATGACAGGTTTTGTTGTCTTGGTAATGTCAAGTTGTCATGACAAAGACAAAAAAAGGGTTTTGATGTACTTGTTTTATGTAGTTGTCATAACAAACAATTTCATGTTTGCATTTAAAATTTCATAACTGAGAGAATGACACTTAATGACGTGTCATGTCATGATTATAAAGGTTTCATGACAGTCTTATTAACACCCCTTCAAGTAAAGTGTTTTCAAGTAAACTTTGACTTCACAAGAACAAATAAATTACTTTATTAAAATTCAAAGCAGCAATTTAAAAGTAAGTATATGCCTATTTTTTCTTCTGTATTTGGTCAAATAAATGCAACCTTTATTATGCATTTGGATGTCTATTTGAAACACTTTCCCTTTTAATTTACTTATACACTTTATATTAATTGAAGGCTTTTTGGTACCAGTTAAAATATAAAACAAATTGTTCCTCAGTTAAAAAATGAACAGGATGAAAAGTGATAGAGGACATAGAAAAAAGAGATTTTGATTCCTAATTAAAACAATATTACCAAAGTAACATGTTTTCTTTGAAAGATTTTGATTAGAGAAGGGATCAGAAGAATAACCATCTGGAATCTGCTTCAAATAAACTGCCAGTTTTGAGGCAACAGTTGCATGTTAGAAGTGACAAACATGATGACTTTTTTTTAAACTAATTTGACTTCTTTAATTTTTTTATAAATAAAATTCCACAAATTCACTAAGATATGCATAATGGGGAAATGATGACCCAAGTGCATTCCTATAGACAGCTTGCATGGATTTTGCTGCCATTTACTGTCAAAAGACTCTTCATGCTGTCATTTAGATTTCAGCCATCGGTTCTCTTCATCCGGTGTTTGTACCAAAGTCAGAATGGCCTGAGAAAACATGGGCAGGCATCAGAGAGAGAAGCCCTGGACCCGGTCAGAGGTATTAGTGACGCATTTGATCATGCATGGCGGACTCTCTCCTCGGGCTGTTCTGGCCTGTCTGAATGCAGCTTGGCAGCAAACGCTCTTGGATTCGGGCTGATCGCCTTCCTCTCTCCAGCACCGAAAGAGAGGGCCTAGTGCAAACTCTGGCCAAAAATCACTCGCTTACACACATAAAGGAATCTTGCCATTTTATGTCTAACAGGTTTTTCATCTCATTGCCAAAGCTTTGTGATTAGCAGAATTAGCTGTAGGATTCGGATAATTCAGGTGAGATTTGAAGAGGGATGGATGATCTGTTGGTGTTCCAGCAAGAGAGATTGTACTTTTTGTACTGTTTGTGGAGCTTGTTCTCATGTATCCACACTAAGAAGTAAGAAGTCTAGAGCAAATTTTACAGTGTAAAGTGCCCTTACTATGCTGCCTTATTATGCCTTTTTTTTTTGGACGAAACCTACAATAAATCTTTTTTTCACCAGCCTCTTAAAGGACCATATAACCCCCCTCTTTCGATTCAAGTATACCTCAGAATTTTTTCAAAAAATGCTTTGAGATGGGCGTGGAGCTTTGCAAGCAGAGGGAGGAGTAAACGTGGCCGGGCAAGAGACCTGCTGCACTGCTATCTATTCCAACCATTAACTCTGCCGGTAATCTGGAGGATTTTAAACATATGGCGAACACAGCTGCATGGATATAGACCAGGGATTCTCAACCGGTGGCCCGCAGCGATCCTGCAGGTGGGCCGCAAGATAGCTTAAAATGAACTCCTAATATTAAGGGTGTCACGAGATCTTGCGAGATTAAATCGCGACGAGATTAAAAAAATTGCCTCGTGAGTTGAAAGGTTAGCATGATGGAGCATGAGGGTAAAATTAGCATTGAAGATTGGAAGCAGGATTGAATTTGAACCGCAAATCACCGGAGTTAGATGTGCAGAAAGCCGCATTATTGAAGTGCAGCACAGATATGTAAACGCTGCAATCAAACTATTATCATCGTGTAGGACTTCTATCCGCATTTTGCAACAGGACAGTCCACACAGCTGTTTGACACTATATTCTCAGCACCTACACACATCTCTAAGCGTGCACACACATACTGAACTGCTGGACTCAACACACCCGCCTTCATCATTACCAAACACGTTTATGCTGTACGGAAAAGCAGACATTTTCTTTTCATGGTTCAAGTGATCAAATTCTACACAAGAAAAAATCTATTTTACATTCATATATTAGCAAAATATTTGAAGACTATTCCATTTATATGTTTCATCATTAAGGATTTCTTTAAAATAGTGTAAAAATATCGTTCTCGTGAACCCAATCTCGTGTCTCGTCTTGTCTCGTGGAGTAGGCGTCTCGTCACACTCCTACTTAATATTATACTATAATTTTTGGATTTCGTTATTAATATGCTATATTAAAATGATCAAAATAATTCACTTTCTCCTGTTCTGGGATTGATTACTTCAAACTAGGTGCAGAAACAGCCTCATAATCTCGTCTGCAATTAGTACACGTCAGTCTGTTCATTCACAAACTATGCGTGAAGTGAAAGTGAAAGTCTCTCTTTGTGTATTTTTGTGTGAACTATTTATTGTATCTGCATAGTTGTCCAAATTAATGTCCTGTGAGTGTTTTATAATGGCCGCGCGCCTATACAGGAGGATCTAGTGAGGTTCAGTGGTGTTTCTGCCATAGAATGTAAAATAAGCTTGCATGTGAGCTTCAGACGCGCTCTGGCGGAGCTGTTCACTGCTGTCAGCGATCTCCCAATGATATCCAGCTGCAAACTCAACTGCCATAAGATTGACGCGTTTCAACAGATTTAGGGTGTTTTACAGTATTTTACATGTGTCTGTATATTTTTGAATAGTAGATATTTAATAGTAGATATTCAGTCAGTCCAGTTTAAAGCAGAAGCTGGTCTTTTACAATGTCCCTGTTGACCTGGTTTTCTTTGAATCTGTGTGTGTATATATATATATATATATATATATATATATATATATATATATATAGTATTTTATACAGGTAATATATATTTGTTAATAAATAAAGGTTTAAAGGAACATTTCAAACAAACATTTTAGAGAAAATGTCAGAATGGTGCGCCTTCAAAAATTGATCGGAGAAAGAAGTGGGCCCCGAAGTGAAAAAAGTTGAGAACCCCTGATATAGACGATGTGTCTGAATGTAACGAACTTAACTGATAAAAGACAAAGTCTGCAATTCTCCAATTCTCCTGACAAAATAGTTTGCTACAAACCAACAGCTTTGCTGTATTGGCCTTGACAGAATCACAGGTAATTATAACCTCAAACACAGTGGACCGCGGAAACAAACACACTTGCCATGTGCAGACTCGATCTCACCCAGTCAATGGGCTTGGCAGGTCTGCTTTGCCTTCGGAAAGCAATTGCTCTCATGAATAATTAAGAAGCAGGGTCTTCTCATGGGATAAGAAAACTCTGCTATGAATAATAATGAGAAACTGACGCGTCATCACTCCACTAGCAGATTCGTGCTACATCACTGATTTTGATCTCGCCCCAAAAATTATTTTATAATGTATATATATTTTATTTTTCTGAAAGTTGTAATACCACTATCTTTAGAGTTTTTCTTTTGTTATTGAAGCAAATTAAAATGCTAAGAAAATAGAAATCGTACTTTCCTATTCACTGTACTCTTAAATTTACCCAACTATGATGACTTCTGCTGCTGAGAAACCCAGAAATGTGAAAATGGTCTATAGGTTCACAAAATTTACACCCACATGACTCCATTATGCTTGCTTTGTTTACTGACGGTTGCTAGGTTACCAATACTACAGTCAGACACTTAATTGAAAAAAACTTAATTGAAATGCATTTAACTCACATTTTAGTTTTTATTTTTCGTTTTTTGTAAACTTTGAAAAGATTCACATCACATTATAAAGGAAAGCCAGCTATAGTGTCAAAAATAAATTGTTTGAAGATTCAGTTTTTCTAAATTGATACCAGTTTGTCGTGTTTGGTCTTCTGCTTATAGCGCATGTCAAAAACAAAACTGTCGTTAAATATATGAAGGTTTCCTCTACCATCCTGGCGGTGCGTTTCCCAAACAACGACGTAACTCGCGGCTGAACTATCATAGTGCGATGCATCGTTTGGCAAAAAAAATGATGTAGTGACGAGTGTTTCCCAAAACCCATAGCTTCTCTGTCGCAGATCCATCGCTTGAACTACGTTAGTTATAACGTAAAACGCCCATAATGATGCTCTAAACGGGGTGGAGTAACGTCTTTAAAGAACAACCCCATCATTTCTTTGTGCAAATTATATTGTTTTACACAAACACGCATTTAAAATAAAATCCAATATTAGTTTTGGTAAAAACATCCTCTCGCTTTCCATATTAAATAAAATAAATGTAAATGGCAGATATAGGGCCAATGTTTGCTTTACTAATATTATTGAGAAGTTGAACATTACATATTCTATTCTAAAACATGAAATCACTTACAAAAGCTAACACTAGTCTAATATCATATATAAATCATATAAATAAATAAATAAATAAAGAGGCGATTTATTATAAATATATTTACTTTAACAATAATATTAACAATATTAATGATGATGATGATGATGATTATTATTATTATTATTATTATTATCATTATTATTATTATTTAGGATATTTTTAATTACTTAAAAAAAATTATAATACAATTTGACACATGCAAACCACTCCAGAAAGTTCTAACCAACAGACCCATGTCATATACAGGAGAGAAACTTAATAAATAACCCACTATAAAATAAAATACTTAATGTAACCTATGCTATGTTTTTTTTTTATTTTCACAAGCTTTGGAGACGTACTGTAACATAATTTCCGCTTTTAAATATACCTATAGCTTTCGCCATTAGGCTATGTTCAAAATGATATCAATGTTTTCAAAGTGCACTGTGAAGGGAGCACAATTTTAAACATGAAGATCGCTAAAACTGAACTGTAAAAATACTTTGAAAGCAAATTACACCTAAGAGAGATTAACTTAATGCTTTTTTATTTTAATAATTTCAACTTTAAATGTTAGAATGTTCTAAATGAATAGGGCATAGGGGGGATAAGTGGGGATAGAACACAGCCAAGAACTATGCATTTAACTGCAGCTCCAGAGGTGTCGTTTCAAGTGATTAAGTTTGCGACGCAGTTTGCGAATGTTCGTTGGAGCGATGAATTTAGGAAACATCAACATCAACGAACTATGTTTGTAACGACAGAACTTGCGACCTTAGTTGGCTAACGATGGTTTTGGGAAACGCACCCCTGGACAGTAATGATGCCATTGACTTTACCATATCAATTAAACGTCAAAAATACCTGCTGAAAAAAAAATTGCTTGAACCAGCCTAGGCTGGTTGGCTGGTTTTAGCTGGTCGACCAGCCTACATTCAGAATAAATTTAAAAGTATTACTACTGGTCTATAAATCACTAAATGGCCTAAGAGCTCAATACATTACAGATATGCTGACTGAATACAAACCTAACAGATCACGCAGATCATTAGGATCAAAAAAATTATAAATTCCAAGGGTTCAGTCAAAGCAGGGTGAATCTGCCTTCAAATACTACACCCCCCGCTAGAATCAGCTTCCATCATTTTATTCTTTGTTGTTGTTTTTTTTTAATACTTGTTTCTTTTATTCCTGTTTATGTAACGCACTTTGAATTACTATTATGTATGAAATGTGCTATATAAATGAACTTGCCTTGACAGTTTTGTTGAGCTTTTGGAAATAGTGGCAAACTCTAAAACTCCAAAAACGTAATGTCTGTGGTTTGTAAATGTGTATACTGCTTACAAGTTCACTCAAAAATTTAAATTTGCTGTTTTTATTCTACAGTTGAAAATTAGATGTGCTGAGTCTGTGCATTACAGGTGATAAAATTGTGAATAATGTTCAGTTTCTTGCACAGACCAATCATTTCACTTTATAAGACCTCAGTGTATCAACAGAAACCATGTGTTTTAATTTTATGTCTGTATGTTGTTGTTTTTTTACTTTCAAAGTGCTGGTAGACATTGATTTACATTTTGTGAAGCATCATGGATCATTCTTAAAGCGTATTTAATGATCTACTGAAGAACAGTATAACCTACATCTCAGATGGCCTGAAGATGATTAAATTAACAGCAACTTTTCATTTTTGGGAGGACCTCTCTCTTTAGTTATGACTTCTGCAATAGGTTGGCCTGTTCCCCATGCAGAGCTGCTGAAATAAATAGCCGGATGAGTTTGAAATAAAATCGGGGTTAGTAAACGATGACAGGATTTTCATTTTTGGTTGAACTATCCCTTCAAATGTTGAGTAAGACTTACCTCAAGATGCTTTTTCAGGTTAGAGGTTGAATCTTTTGAAGCAGATGAAGTTTGGTTGCTGGCAAACACATCTCGTATTGTACTGATGTGTTGCGACCTTTGATGAATTTGTAAGTAAAATGTTCTCTGTATTTCCATGAGAAAAAAGAAATGCATTGCGCCCGTGGCTTTCTGTATCCTCCTCCATGTGTGACTTGTGAGCGAACAGGTTGCTCGTCGATAAAGCAGAACGTAAACAAGAGGTCATATGGGAAATTTTCTACACTGAATTCTCACTGCATATATTTTTCCAACATTGTTTTGTGATATGGGTCAAAGATGAGATGCCCCATTTTAGGATTTGCTATGGATGGCATTTTAAAAGTGCACTTTAGAAAATGACTTTAAGTACTACACATATGTGTAAAATTCTGTTTTGTTGTTTTTTGCATAACATTTTCTGTGTAAAAATAACCAACATATACTGACATTATTGAATAAAGAAATTAAATAAATAATAGAACCAAGATTTTTTTTTCCTCTTTTTTTTATCAAATTGTAGTATTGGGCGGCATCATCATTTATTTTTTTTTTTGCTCAGAAATTAGGCATAAAAATAAAGAAATTATAATAATAATAATAATTATTATTATTATTATTATTATAAATTAAATAATTTATTCACCAATATTAGTAATAATAATAATGAATTAAGTAATAATAATTAATATTATATTAATAATTAATAGCATAAAAATAATGAAGTAAGAATAATTAATTTACTTTTTACTTTACCTTTTATCAAATAATCTAAAGTATCATATCTTGGTTTTGTCCTGTGTATTTAATAATTATTATGTAATAAATGTAAAAACATAAAACATATGTTTTGTAAGTTTGTTTTGTAAGTTGGCGGTTCATTCCGCTGTGGCGACACCAGATTAATAAAGGGACTAAGCCGAGAAGAAAATGAATGAATGAACAGTTCAGTATTAATAATAAACATTGTAACAAGTATTCCAGTACTACTGAGGCAGGTCTGGTGGTTAAATACACTAATGTATTTTAACATTTATTCTAACATCTAACACACTCCAAAAAATAACCCATTGGATGAACTTAATTTAATTGAGGGCAGAATTTCCATCCAATAAATTTGTTTAGCACCACCATCATCAAAAAATTAAAAAATAATAATAATTAAACACAATTGAGTTGGTTCAACATGATTTTGTCAAATAAAAGTTTAAATAGATTTGTATTTTTATTTAACTTAAACTTAAAGGTCTGATCATATCATGTATGTCTATTATGTGTCGTACATTTGAAAGTCTTAGTTTTATTTGCAGTTATCCTAAATGAACTAAAAGAGCCATTTTTAAGCGTATTTCACGTGTTATATATAGCTGATTGAGACTGATCTCAGAACTCATTTTAGGACAGTTATTGCTCATTGAGCAAAGCAACAAGCTGCATTTTTGCTAATTAAGCTGCCAACACCCAAAGCATGGGTGCTTCTGCAAGTTTTCATATAAATCTTCAAACTAAAGTGAAGATTAAACTCTAAAAAGTCTTTCTATTAACTTTAAACATCTAAGATTACTTTTATTGTCAACATTTCCCTCTCTTAATTCAATCCCATGCAAAGCATGCTGATCTACAAATCCCCTAACTGTATTGGACCAACACAATTCCTTCATGTTGTCCCAACACAAAACGCTTAAGTTAACTTTTACCTTTAATTTAAGTAGACTGAACATAAAACAAATAAATTGGCCAAAGATCTTACACAAATTGTGTTTCAGCTCATTTTAAACAGGTAGTTTGAACAAACAGCAGTAATAATTTTTTTGAGTGCATGATGATTATCCCTCATGATGTCACTCTTAGTGGGCGGAGCTTGTGTTACAGTTTGCGGTAGGCCTTGTGCATTTTTTCTTTGGGTTTTTGTGCAGCACAGTGGGCATTTATGGAAAACAACCAGGGTACAACAGTACAAGTTTGGCGGGAGACAAACGAGAGGTTTTTATGTTGCATTTTCTGCTTGTGCGTCTCTGAGTGGGAGCGATTCCACGGCTTGTACGCTTCAATCCATCATGGCGCTTTTCTGAAGCTCTGTATGGTAATTTGCCTTCCAGGATCTGCATAATGTTCGGGGAGTCCTCGCAACATCTCCATTTTAAACAGATGTTAATGGGAAATGTGGCCGGCGCTTTTGTTTACTTGTTTAACTTTGAAGTTCTTTACACATCCGCATAATGATTGCGACTTATGCTCAAGCCGCATGCTAACGAGAGCAGGAGGATCATGCGTAGCGTTAACGTTAAACCAGCACAAAACCCAGCGCGGGTTTCATCCCGGTTTACACAGTCAAATTCTTTAAAGTGTCAGGAGAGAAAACACCGGGCGTCAGGGCGGAAAACATGAAAGGCATCAAGGAGAGATGAAAAGAGAGAGGAGTTTTGCTGTTCGTTTTCTTAAACGCATCTTTTCAAACATCGTTTAAAGTGGATGCCTTTGATTAAATGTTTTTCTTCTATCTTTCTCTTATTTCTCATTTAAAGGCTGATTTATTTAATTGCTGTGTATTTGAAAGGACACGGGAAAATATGAAAGATCAACAGACACAAATGTGGAGCCAAAAGGAGGCTTTGGGTATGATACATGTATGAAATTTGATAAATTGATAAATTGTTTGATGTAAATGAGATAGAATCTGAGTCAATATTCGTAAATTTTAAATTTGGTCCATTTCAGCATTGCTTATGTTCTATTTGATTTTTTTTATTCGTATATTTTTATTTTAGTTTCAGTTTAATTCTTAGTGATGTGTTTTTGACATTTTCGTGTAAAGACGATTAAAAAAAGATGTATCTGAAAATAAAGTAATTATATTTTTATTACAATTCAACAAAAAAAAAATCTAAAGTCCAAAGTAAATTTTCAATTTTAATAATAATAAATAAAAAAAAAACTAAAAGTAAAACCATAAAAAATAAAAATCTAAATATCAACGTTCATATAAAATTGATAATGCCTTTTTTTAATGTGTTATGAGGTACATTATTGAATGACTAATATGATAAATGTGATAAAAGTACATATTAAAAGTCTTTTACACACACACACACACACACACACACACACACACACACACACACACACACACACACACACACACACACACACACACACACACAACCAGTGTTGGGGAAAGTTACTTTGTAATGCATTACAATATTGAGTTACTCCCCTAAAAAGTAAGTACTATAGTTGCTTTACTTAGTTACTTTTTATGGAAAGTAATGCATTGCGTTACTTTTGAGTTACTTTTTTGAGATCTCTTTCAGAACTTGCAGCGTAATTTTACTTTATTTTTTTATTTATTTTTATTTATTTTTATTTTACAGTTTTTCTCAGTCGCTTTGGTGCATTTCTCACAACACTATTTACATTTGCACAGCAGTTAATGCATTTCTCAAAACAATTAGTAATTTGTGCACATCATTGTAGCAGTTTCTCATCCTTTCCAACACATTGCAAATGCTTTTGGACATGCATCAAGTGCTTTCATACAACTCTCTGCTGTTTATAACATTATCATTTGCTTATGTCATGTCAGTCAAAATTAACTAAACTTGTGTCTGCTGAATAGTCATTCAACATAAAACGAATAGTCCTCATTTCATTACTTGAGTCATTACATACGAAAATGTTGAACTAGTTGTCAAAATCTGTCAAGCTAATTTTGTAAAAAAAAAAAAAAATTGAATCTTTTTTTCTGAAATTGTCTTCCAAATTGAACAATTTGATGAATGATTTACAGACCTGTGTATGTTGTAGGTTCAGTTCCAATATGTACTGCAATATTGTTTACAGTTGTGCACAGCTCTTCCCAAAGGAAGTTTATGTTTGTTGTAAATAAAATCTGACTTTTTTGCATTGGAAAAAATGTACAGAGTAAAGTGTCAAAATGAAAACATGACAAAGCCATTTGACTATCTTGTTCATAAACAATGGTGTCAGGACTTTCCATCTTGATGACACTGACACTTTGATTGACATGAATACTTGCTTTTGAGGAATGAGCTATCCATTTTGAGCAAGTGACACGCTTTTGCAGGTTATCAACTAGGTTTTGCAGTTTGTAGTAATTGTTTTGAGTAATGCATTAACTGTTGTGCAAATGTAAATAGTGTTGTGAGAAATGCATCAAAGCCACTGAGAGAAACTGTAATAGAGGAGCTCTGCATTTAATGACACACTGTATAACCTACACCTAATTTAATAATAATAAAAAAAGATTAGAATAATGTTTTCTTCTGAGAACTTCCTGACGCTATACATGCCGTATATACAGATTATTGAAAGTTGAAAGCAGTGTGTTTGCTACTTTTGTATTTTTGTTTTATTAGTTCAGTAAAATCACTGCCCATTGAGATTATCACATTTCTTTCATGTGTTCAAAATAATGAGAATACTTCCATTACAGAAATTTAATGCTCTGCCATCTTGGTTTCTGTCTGTTCCCACAGGGAGCTCGTTCTCTTATTGAATATGATTCATTGTGATTACACTAATTTTAATTCAGCAAATTATTTTTTAAAAAGCGAATTCATCTTAATTCATCTAAAAAGTAACTCAAGTATTATTTCTTAATTTTTTATAGTAATGCATTACTTTACTCGTTATTTAAGTAATATTACTACTCGCGTTACTTGTATTGCATTACCCCCAACGCTGCACACACACACACAAACAACATATATATATATATATATATATATATATATATATATATATATATATATATATATATATATATATATATATATATATATATATATATTAGGGATGCAACGATTCTCGAAAAAAAAATTACAGTACAGACATGTAAACACCTTAATCAAACTATTACCATCAAGTAGGATTTTCACAGACAGGATCTTCCATACACACATGGCTGTTTGACACTTTGCACCTACAGAGTTAGTAAAGGACTACAGACAAACACAATGTGTAAGGTTTTTTTTTTCTTTCCCTATACGACGTGCGGTATGAAATTTCATTAAAGAGCACCTATGGTGAAAAATCTACTTTTCAAGCTGTTTGTACAGACATATGTGTAGGTATAGTGTATATTCCGTCATATTGGGGTGAAATAAACACACCCAGTCCTTTTTTTTTCAATTTAACAACATAAAAACGGTGGACCAATTGGAGCGGTTTTGAGATCGACTGCAACTTGATGTAGGAGTGCGGTCCCCCCGCCCACCAATGTTGATTGACAGGTACGCATTACCATATGCTCAGTGTGTTGTTTCATACATACGGGAGGGAGGGGGTGGATGTCGCAGATGAAAGTGAGGACCGGGGGGTTCGCTCACTATTCTGCCTCCTAGGTCGCCTCAGGACACTGTCCATATTTTTGCTGTGCGACAGAGCGTTATCTGAATAGTTTCATTTTAAATAACATGCGAATGTGCGCGTCTGGTGTGCTGTGTCGTGGCTCTGAGCGGCGCATCCGGTGTATGACACCCTTTAGTTATAGCCTCAAGCAGGTCGTACACCAGAAGCGCCGCTCGGCGACACGCAGCGTCGCGTCACGCAGCGGCATGCATTTCTGAATTCTAAACATAAGTTTCTATCTGGGGACACACACCGGTGCCACAAGTGTGCAATACTTTCAACTGTCATGTGCGCGCCGTGTCGCATCCGGTGTGTGATGCCCTTCAATCAAAGTTAATTCAGTGTGCGTGGTTATTAGTCTCGGTGTAGGCTACAAGCTCGGAGCTTTAAACTATAGCACACAGTTGGCTGTAAAACTATACAAAGACACAAATGATTTTGTAGTCTCTGCTTGGTCTGTGTCCGAGTCGTACATGTACAGCTGAATGCTGGTCCTCTCACTCATGTTACTTCTCTCTGTCTGCTTGTCTGTTGCCATACACAGCGGAGGAGCTCTTGGCTCCACCCCCTTGTTAAGTTGGGCGGGAAGTCGAAACTAATTTTCATGTGAAGCAACACACCCCTAAAACAGCAAACTGTGTACACGCCCCCAAAATGGCACTTTTTAACACATTATAATAAAAAAATCTGAATTGTGTTTTGAACTGAACCTAAACTGGCACACTCAGAAGAGCCATAATATTAATATTACATCTTAAAAAATGGGTAAAATAGGTGCCCTTTAAAACAACACTCTTCCAGCAGTTCATACTCGCATCCAATATCTCGTTTGTCACAGGGGGCATGCATGAAATGTTCCTAAACGAAAGTGAAAGTGCCAAACTGCAGTTAAAGTCGACAAATAAAAAATATAGCACCCGAAATTACATGAATCTCCGGAGGAAACGTGGATCGCGCGATGACGCAATGATGTTAATCGAATTATGTTCTATAACATGTAAAACGGGATCATCAAAGGAACATTCAAGAAGCAACTCATGTAAACACCTTATCATAATATTATCTTATTCATATGAAGGCAAATAATTCGATTACTGATCTCCATGTAAATGTAGTCAGTGTTTCAACAGACACAAAAAACATAACGAATGCCTTTTTTGTTGTTGTTGCAAAGATAGCCTAGATCAGTGGTCACTAACAGCCAGATCGAGGTTTGTGTCCGGACCTAGAAGCCTCCCATACAGACGCGGACATACAGCAGATCTGTTAATTCAGTC
>LR812529.1:37568766-37598766 GCA_903798195.1 Danio kyathit | reverse complement strand
TTTTGGCTAGAATAAAAGCAGTTTTAATAATAAAAAAAAAAAAAACATTTTAAGGTCAAAATTATTAGCCCCTTTAAGTTATATATTTTTCAATAGTCTACGGAACAAACCATCGTTATACAATAACTTGCCTAGTTACCCTAACCTGCCTAGTTAACCTAATAAACCTAGTTAAGCCTTTAAGTACTATTAAATCCTTAAAGAGTTAATCAAAGCCTTATTAAGAATTTGTTGCAGAAATCTTCATCATTAAAGTAGGAATCTTCCAGTCTCCAAGGAATCCTTTTTGATCTCACACTAAATATATGTGTATATATATGTGCTAAAACTGTAAATAAACAAAATCTTAAAAGTAAAACTGAAATAAAAACTAAAGCTAAATAGCTAAATTTATATATAAAAAAAAATGTTAGAGGCACATAATATAAAGACTCGCATATAAATTTTGTTGCCGGCAGCTAGCTCTCTGCAACTCTCACATGGTCGCCCACTGAAGCTAAGCAGGGCTGCGCCCGGTCAGTTGGGAGACCACATGGGAAAGCTAGGTTGCTGCCGGAAGTGGTGTTAGTGAGGCCAGCAGGGGGTGCCCAACCTGCGGTCTGTGTGGGTCGTAATGCTCTAGTACAGTGACACGGACTCTATACTGCTCAGTGGACGCAGTCTTTCGGATGAGACGTTAAACCGAGGTCCTGACTCTCTGTGGTCATTAAAAATTCCAGGTCGCCCTTCGAAAAAGAATAGGGGTTTAACCCTGGCATCCTGGCCAAATCTGACCACTGGCCTCTGTCCATCATGGCCTCGAACCCTCCCCATATCATAATTGGCTTCATCATTCTGTCTCCTCTCCACCAATCAGCTGTTGTGTGGTGTGCGCTCTGGCGCAAAATGGCTGCCGTTGCGTCATCCAGGTGGATGCTGCACACTGGTGGTGGATGAGGGGATTACCCCCAATATGTTAAGCACTTTGAGTGCCCAGAAAAGCCCTATATAAATGTAAGGAATTATTGTTGTTATTATTAATATAAATAACGATAAGATTTATTCAATTTTAATGTAATGTATAAGGTTAGGATTAGTACATCTTTCTGACATTCTGTGGTGATATTGTAGGTAACATAACAGGTACTTTCAATTGACTCTTCTTAGTATAGTATTAGTAGATGGCCTGGTTTAGTAGAATAGTTGATGGACTTTCTTTTGACTTCTTTTGAGTAATTTTGCAACTTCTTGTCAACTACCGAGCTGTAAAATTAGGGTTAAGTAATAGAAATTGAGCTCATACCTGCTTGTAAAGTTATAGTCAATAGTGTCAAAAAGTGTCCAACAAAATCTGTTACATAAAAATAATTGAATAAAAAATGGTGTTCACATAATTGAGATGCTTAATCCTTGTAGTAAAGATTTTATGTGTTATGTATATCCTAAAATCACAGATGGTCAAAATAGATGAAGAAACACTCAAGTATGCAATGCTCAGTACTAAACGACAGTAGTATCATCCTGTGAGTTGTGAGAGTTTGCTGTCTTGCCGTGTGATCAGCAGCAGTAAGTGTTTAGTTCCTGATCCACACCTCCAAGCGCGGCACTCATTTTTGGCTTCCGTCCTTAGCGTTAAACACTCACCTGCGCAAAAACCCTGAGCAACTGCGCCCGGTGTACAGAGACCTCACCTTCAGCACATCTGAAGAGCCTCGCTGCATGTATTACTGTGTTTTCTCAAGCACTGCTGGCATTTTCTACACTGCCTGCTGCTAACTTTTTGTCTTCCTTGACAGGAAGTGTCTAGCTCCCTTTATCTCTTTCATTCTCTCGCACTTACAACCTCTTTCTCTCTCCTCCTCCTCCTCCCGCTTCTGGTTTTATCAGTTCTTTTGGAAGATGCTGGAGGCTTGTGAAGACAGGCATTAAAATGAGTTATGAGCTCAGTCTACCTCTCTCACCGTTTCTGTCCCCTGAGCAAACCTCAGCTTATGAGGAATCTCAGCTAAAATAAATACACTCTTGGAAACATAAAAAATGAGGTGCGGAATGAGAGATGGGAGCGAATGAGAGGCGCTTTTCAATAGGTCGGTCCCAGAACGACGACAAGGGGAATGAACGAGCCTTTCCTCGAGCTTCGTTTTAGCGAATGCATTATACAGTATGCCGGTCATCATTTGTAATGCCTAAAGTCACACAATTAGTCCTCGCTAAAAGTCACACTCTGTTTGTTATAGTCACCTCTACCTCAGTTCACATAGAGTTTCAGAGTTGAATGCTAATTTTTGGAAATGGTTCTTTGAGGAACAGTTCCACCACAAATTTTGTCATTTACTTGTGCTTGATTTGATACAAACCCTTCTTACTTGCTGTGAATTACAAAATGAATTGATTTGAAGAGTGTATTCATCAGTCGCTATCCTTCAACTTAGTCACCACAGTGGACTGAACCGCCAATTGCCTTGGCACATCTCTTATGCAGCAGATGCCCTTCCAGCCATAAACCAGAAATGTGAAACACACATACACTCTCTCTCAATCATACACATATTCATACATTACAAACCAACACAGGCTCATTGTGAATACGTACCCCGGTATACATATCTGGAGAACACGAATTATGTAACCAGAGCTACTTATGGCTGCATTTCATCTTTAAAATTAACAATACGGGCCAGTATGACGGCACCGACGGCTTCTGTTTCCTTTTGCGCTACCCGCTGACCGGTTACCTCCGCGTGGACGACTTTTCTGCTGTTACCAGTTTGCCCAGTGGCTCGCCATGTATGTCGGCGGCTTGAGACATAGAGCAGAGTTGACCAAGACAACAGGTTTTAAGTCCAGCCTAAAACAGGTCCAGAAAGTGGGTAAAACAAAAACAAAAGACCAAAAACAAAAAAATAAACAAGTTAATAACAGGATGAGAACGTGGTAAGATCTAAAACGTGGTAAAAATCAGGCAGCTTTTCTTTTTCTGGATTGCTTTTGAAAATATTATCTGTTGGGTTTAGGGATGGGGGTGGTTTAAGATGTCGGTCGGTCGGTCAATCAGTCAGTCAGTCAACATCGGCATCTGGTGGACTTACGTGAGAATAGCAGACGCGAATGGCACTCGCAAGAGAAACTGCAAAAAACATCCCTCTTGGCATGTATTTCATGCTCTCCAGAAATGTATACAGGGGTAAGTATCCATAATGAGCCTAGGTTGCTACAAATGCAAACCCATGCAAACACGGGGAGAACATGCAACCCCATGCTCGAACCAGCGACCTTCTTGTGTTTGTGTATGTGTTGTGAAAGACACAAATTTGTATAATGACATGGGTATGACCTAGGTATTGCAATGTTGAGCTGGTTTATTAGGACATGCCGGGTGTACTTGTAAATCAAAACTGGTTCAAATTATACTGAACAGAAACTTTTCACATTCAAAATGTGCCACAGGTTTTCTCTGAGGATTGGGTTTAGGGGTAGTGTTAGGGTAAGGCTATATACAGTAATAAGCAGTTTTTAGAGTATACATATCAATGGAGGTTCCTTATAAGCTACCAAAAAAGTGTGTGTTTGAGCAATTTCAAGTGGTCTCATTTTTAGACACACAATTTCTCTGTATTTATTTGGTATGGGTTTAAGTAAGAATGTTAATATTTAATATAAACAGCCAACAAAATATACAGTATAATGAATAGACCCAGTAAATCTGTGCATATATGGATTATTAAAAAAAAAAAGATCAAATTTTAATTTTAATAAAATAAAAATTTCGTATTTGCAAAGTTGAATATATATACTCAAAATAGGGGATATTATTTACATATGTGTGTTTTTCTATTTGCTCTTGATTTTAACGAAATAAGTAAAAGTTTCCTTTGATATTAATAATAATGTGTGAGAAGAAACAGCTTTTTTATTAGTTCAGTATTTATTATATTTATTACTATTGATGCCAGTCTGCTGTTGACACTTTGAGACACACCAAGTTCACGAGCAACATCTGACTGCCTGTCACCAACCCGAAGGCACACCATAGCCAGGTAGCGCTGCTCATCCAGTAAGTGACGTGCTGTTTAAATGATTAACTTGGAATGACTAACTGACAATTTCAACTTTTTATACACAGAGAATGTTGAAATTTATGCCACATTGAAAAGAGTTGTCTTTTAGTATTAGACCATATTTAAGGCACACCAATGAGACCATTTCATGGAAAACACAAAATGACGTGTGTCTATCACTCCAATACAATTGCATCCCTA
This sequence comes from Danio kyathit, assembly GCA_903798195.1. NCBI lineage: Eukaryota > Metazoa > Chordata > Actinopteri > Cypriniformes > Danionidae > Danio > Danio kyathit. The sequence continues at coordinate 37,594,528 of LR812529.1, read as the reverse complement.
TCCCAAAAATGTCTGAAGTAAAACAAACACTCTATGTATGATAGTCTCTCACAATATCCCTAACTTATTACAACAATGCTGTCTGGTTCTCGAATCTGATTGGCTTATACCTATGCAATAATCTGCAATAACAGCACTTGTACAGCCTCTTCACCCTTGTGTATTATTCCACCCACATAGAGTGACAGCAGATCAATAGACTCCATACAGTTTAGAGCTGCACAATTAATCGTAAAAAGATCGCAATCTCGATTCGACCCCCTAGACGATCTTAATCCAGCATTTATACGATTCTGCCAATCATTTTCAAGTTCAGGAGAGAAGCAAAGACAGCCGCACAAGTCTTCACGTTGTTTTACATACAATGTTCAGCAACGTGGACACCTCCAAATGGTGTTGAAAGAGTCATATACTGTATTTATAAGGGATAATTCAACCAAAAATGTCATTTCTGTCTTCATGTAATGATGTATTCGTGGCCGCGAAATCACAAGTGACGTGAGCTGACTGTGAGCTGTTACCACAGAGAGGGCGGGCGCGCGCCTGTGAATGAAGTCTACTTTAGTGAACAGAACCTGCATAGGCTGTGAATAACAGGTAATAAAGTTGAAAATAACATTTAGTTTGTGGCACAGAGCGATCGTTTGGGAGCCGCACGAGAAGTATGTACTGCACTAGCAGTAAAAATGAAACCGAAAGCGCGTGCACATCATTTAAATAATCATATCACATTTTAGAGTAATGATTACAACAAGCATTTAATATGTTTTTCTTTCACAGCGAACACAGAGTGTTGTGCATGAAAATAAATGTTTAACAGTGTCAGTATAACTACTGTAGCCTATATAATGTTGAATATAATGCAAGAGGGGAATTTGAAAATGTCTCATTTTACCAGTAGAAAAAAATAGTCTAACAATGTTGTCAATGACAGATTGCAAGCATATGTCTCAAACACAATAATTCAACATCAGAATTATGAATAGTTGTATTCTGAATTAACAATACTGTAATAATACTCATATTAACCTTTATTTTACATCTACAGAATCGTGAGAAATTCGTGATCTTTATTTTAAGCAGAAAGATCTAATACAGTTTGACAAATATTGCAGCTGTTGGACAACATAATGCACTTTTGTGGCTTTTTAGGTGAGAATGTAGTTGTTTAGATTGCAACTATGCAGTTAATTTTTAAGGATAGTGCCTGTTTTAAATATTCATAATTCCTGAGAGACAGCGCATTGGCGGCCATTAGCCTGTCATTGAGCAGATCAAAGACTGTTGCGCCGCAAGATGGTGGCAGAGATGGCATAATAAGTTCTTAGGGTGAGAAAAACTTAGCGTTTTCTTTTTGTATTTCAAACTACAGCTGATCAAATCATTATAAAACAGGTAAGTGACATTCTAAATCAATCTCTTTCTTTTGTATGTTGTAGTGCTGTATTTATACCATAGTAATCTGGTAGTGTTTGCTTTGCTTTGGTTTTTACCAGATTAATTATTGTGATCTCCTGATTGCAACAGAGAAATACTGGGAAATCTCTGTAGACTGATGGCATTTCATGCCGTTCAGCCTTATAATCTTAAATTGTGAGCAAAATAACCTGTTTTGTCATCACGTTAGATATTGCATTAGAGAATCATTCAAATACTTATTAGTTGCAGATGTGAATAAACGGCGGAAGAAAGTAGTTCCTCGTAAAAAAAAAAGGATTTTTGAGACTCTCCTTGTTTGATTTTCTTTTTTATATACACGATTATGCCATCAAACTGTTGTATAAATGCAATATCACACAAGTAGCAGTGCGATATGGCTGTATATTGTCACTGGTGGGACACTAAGGCACTCAGCCTGCAGCCTCGAGCCTGGAATAGTATTTTTTCAAGAGACTCCACAACCCCACATTTTCTAATGATAGCAAAGCAATAGAATAGGAAGTAATAATAGAAAATAATACATCACAGTATGCTCTCATTAGATTAAATGTTCTTCAATGTTAGGTATCTTCATATGATACAGGAAAAAATCTTTTTGAAAAGTTTGTAACGACATGACACTGAGCAAATGATTACAAAATCCCTTCGACCACTAAGCTGCCTTTAACACATTTGGTGTTTGTTTGATTTTGCATATTTTTTGCACACATTATGGTGTTGACTGGCAGGTTGTTCACATGCTGTTTGGATAATCAGCCTTTGTTTTATTAAAAATTAGCGTTACGCACCCACACCATCCATTGGAGTTGTGTGCTTATGTTGTCATTAAACGTGGGCTGTGTGAGAGTCATTTCCGGAGACGATCTCCACCATGTGCTGAAGGCTTGGCTGGTGATTCTCACATGTTAATGTGTGTTTTCACAAACCCGCACAATGCCAGATTATCAAGACATTGTGTTTGAGGAAGGAGCGAAATTTCTCGCCGGCTCTTTGCCAGGTACACTTCCTGCTAAGCGTTTGAATAAAACCACTTTAGGCACCAAACCAGCTGGAGAGTTTTCTTATCAGAGAAGAAGACTGAAAATCTCCAGCAGATGAAGTTTCACAATCTAATTCATATTCCATGGCCTGCAGTCATAATAAAACGCCTCAGATGTGGAGCCTGAAAGTGGCGATGAGAACTTAGAGGAACTTTGTGTGTGATCGATCAAGGCTAATCTTGTTGTACAAAAACCGCAATATATTTCTTATTATTCCATGTGCTGAACAGATTGAACGTTATTAGAAAAACACTTTAGTTTTGATTGGATAAAGGCGTTTTAAAGTAGGCGTGTGAATTTAGATGGAGCTCAGCTGCTGTCATAAGTGGAGCAACCAATGGCCGAGTTGTTAAGTGAAAGATTCAAGAAAGTGTTGGTTGTTTTTGTTCTTGCGCTTATGGATTTAAGCTTTTATTTTTAATTTATTGTTTTATTTAACACTACAACTATCAAGGCAGTCATTTTATCCATTTTTTTAATTAATAAAAATAATTAATAAATTTTATTAATTAATAAACATTCAAATAAAATGTATGTTACTATACCAATAGTACCCTGACTTTTTATAAACGTGTACATTTCATTTTAACATCATTATTTTAATAAAATGACAAAACTGAAACAAAAATTAAAGAGAATATGTCTACATCTCTGTGGGGTCTTAAAAAGTCTTAAAATGTCTTAAATTCACTGAGATATTGTGTTATAGGTCTTAAATAATTTTAAACGGGTCTAAATTTTCCTAGGTCCAAAAAAAAAAAGCTGTCCACATTGTTAATTTTGACATCAAATTTTGATTTAGTTTTAGTCTTAGTCTTTTGACTAAAATTACATTTTAGTTTTAGTCATATTTTAGTTTTCTGAATCACTTTAGTTTTAGTTGACTAAATTTCATAAGATTTTAGTCGACTAAATGTACTCTAGATTTAGTTGACTAAAATATATTTGGTTTAATTTAAGTGTAATTTAATTAAATATTGTATACATTTATTGATACAAAATATTCTAGTAGTACCATCCTTACAGTAAGAAATAATCACATCGCAGAATGACGTCCTGAATGAAGCAGTTTTTGTTTTGTGGTAGAGGTATACTGATGTGAACAAATGGCAGTTGTCATGACGATGGTGGCAGACGCAGACATCGCATGTGAACCTAGCGTGAGTTAGATCAGGATTAACGTTAGCTAAACTGTAGCCGCAGCTAAAATAAAACACGAGGAAACAACTCCTCACGAAAATGAAGGCCATGATCATATTTTACCGATGTAATAATTTTTTAAGTACAATCCAATGGAATGAATTCTCGAAAGGTCAGCGAGAGGCTAAACAGTTTCCATAGATATATACATTAGATGTCGCCTACCCTGCTGTTGCCTATTAGAACGAATGCGTCAATAGAGACGCCATTTTAGTACAGGGTAACGCTCCTTTGAAATGAATGCGGGACCAAGGTGAAGTGGAGGACTGTGGCCATCCAAAGCCAGAGAAATACACATATACACATATTATCTATGATTGGGAGTTTTCCCCGGTGGTCAGTATGCAAATATTTTTTTAAATTACAAAATAATATAATTTTACATCACTTTTCTACATTGATGGATGTGACCGCACTGGCATTGCCGACAAAGAGTATGTGTTTGTGTGCATGGAAATGCATTATCCTCCTTCCCTGTTTTATTTGATCTCATGTCCTGAAACACACCCCCTCTCCTGCTTTCACTTCTCATTCTGACGGAGGGAGCGATTCGTTTGTGAATGAATCTCCGTTATGAACGACTCGTTCACTTAGCTGACAATAATACATGTTTCTAGCACCGCAGCGTCTTGTTGTCATATTTCATAACATTGTTTGCTTATTTTATTCAACAAAACTAGCATAAGTCTAGAATTTAGTGCGAGTTGGTGCTACTTTGCCTTATGGTGAATGCAGTAAGAGACTGTATTACCACACAGTTATTAGCACAAACGTTCATAACATACAAAAACATAAAAAACTAAATCTTACCTATGAGATGTGATGCCTTTGTGCTTTGTTTTCTTTGTTTGCTCGTTACTACATCCGTACACAGCGCTAAAGCCCAGCATCTTCACATTGGCACACTGTCTTGACTAGTGCGGTTGAATGACATTTGTCCTAGGAGCACTGTACCAATGTGGTGGCGCTATTGACGGATGCTCAGGGTCCCTATGTGATATCTAGTGTATATATCTATGTACAGTTTCAGTTAAACAAAAGCACACACTCGGGTAAATGACAGATCGAGTTTACCGTGAATTTAAGGATGATTTCCTGGCATGCTGATGTCGGCCTTTTTGTCTTGACATCAAATGTGAATCTTCTTTTTCTCTCAGCTGTTGCCTTTTCATTATAGTTTAATCTGACAGACGCCCCTATGGATGATGATGTAACCGCATCCTGCGTCCACTATGTGGGTCAGTTACTGTTCAAGTGTGTTTGTGTGTGGGCTTCATGCCTCACTCACCAATATTAATTCTGATTGGATATTTTCCAAAAAACGGCCTCCAATTTATATTCTCGTCTAGTTTTTATTAGTCAACGAAAATGTCAGAATATTTTTATTAAAGTTGTAGTCATCATCACTTAATTTTTATTTAGTTTTCGTCTAGTTTTTGTCGATAGAAATTTGTTCATCATGAAAATTATGACGAAAGTTTTTCGTCAACTAAATTAGCACTGGCTATCTAATTGGGCCGATACACAATCACCAATAATACATCGCAAAACATTTTTAATATATATTTAAGTTTTTTATTGCAAAGAGATACAATTCACAACAGCTGTTAGACGTTTTACAGCAAATTCTTTATATTAAACTCCCTAATCAGGGAAAGAAAACTAAAGCAACACATCCCTTTACATGATCTTCCATTAATACAAAAACTATTTACAGAAGTAACTGGACCACTAAAAAAAATCTAGAACATAAGTATTAACAAGTATACGTCTAAAATTTAATACATAATGGTCTTAAAATGATCTTAAAGTCTTAAATTAGACTTAAAGAAACCTGTTTTCTGTTTATTTATGGTTGTGAATTGCATTATGGATGTTGATTTCTGCTTTCTCGACTTTTGATGTTGAAAATTCAACTCTACGGTTTAACAAAGTGACTTTATTGTAATTTTATTGGTTTGAAATAATATGACGTAAAAGAAATAATATGTAGAGAGAAATAAGTCTGTAAAATAACAGAACATGTAATGTACACGTTTTTTGTAGCGTAATATACCACACCAACTCAGACAATACATCACTTGAAACTATTAAAAATGTTAATAAAAGTCACTTTTTCAAACATTTCATGGTTAAAAGTTGTTGGAAGAAAGTTCAAGGTCCCACAATGTGATTCAAAATAAAACATGAATCACAAAATCAGAAAACAGCTAATTTACAGTTATTTGTTACAGTGTACCTTGAATTACCATGCATTTCGGCATACTCTAAATTTTCTTGTGCCTTTGACTATGCATGTTCTGTTGCCTAGAATCTTTCTGCTAACAAAAACACATGCATTTCTGATAGCAAAAATATAAATTCAGACGTGTATTTCTGCAGTGAAAACCTTTGCTTTGCCAGACAAAGTGAGCTATATTCACCTTTGGGGCAATCTAGTAAATAAAATGATAAGGTAAATTACAAACAAGATCACATTTATATGGTAATGACTTAAAATTTGACCCTGGATCACATAACCACTCTTATGTTGCATGGCTATATTTTTGGGAATAGCCAAAATTGTCATACTAAAAACTTTATAATACAAAAAGTATGATTTTGTTGCGTAAATCTATCAAAACATAATTTTTGATTGGCGATTTGGATTTCTAGGAATGAATTTTGGACATTCATTCAGTCATTCATTCATTCATTTTCCTTCACCTTAGTTTCTATTTCAGAGATCACCACAGCAGAATGAACCACTAACATGTGTTTTATGTAGTGTTTACCGGGAAACACCCATACACACTCATACACTACGACCAATTTAGTTTATTTAATTCACCTATAGTGCGTTTCTTTGGACTGTGGGGGGAAATCGGAGCACCTGGAGGAAACCCACACGAACACGGGGTGAACAGAAAGCCAACTGGCCCAACCGACCTTCTTCCTGTGACAGTAATAACCACTGAGCCACCATGTTGCCGAATTTGGTTAATTTAATTGATTAATAATAAGGTTAATTTTCCCCAACATTTCAATGTTTTAACTCTTAGACTCCAGGTTTTCAAATAGCTGTTTCTCAGTCAAATATTGCCCTTTTCTAACACAACATGTTTGTTATTTTAAAGGTGCTGTATGCAAGTTTTTGACTCTTCTAAAGCATAAAAATACCATAATATGTGTGCAGATATTTAAGAAACATCCCAAGTGAACATACTTGTTTAACTGAAAAACAATGCTGAAGTCAGATATTCTGCTTTGAAAATGGTTTTTCCGTGCCGGAACGCTGTCTTTGTTTAGGTAATTTTCATATGCAAGATGCCAGTTTAGCCAATTATAATTCAGCACCCGGGGTTGCCTTGTTGGAAAACAGCGTATTTCATTCATTCATTCAGAAAGACTCTGAAAGCCTGCGTCCATGAGCGAAATGCTACAGTGTAGTGGAAAGTATCAGATGTCAAAATGAGACAGATTCAGTTCCACATGAGGTTATTAATTAGCAAATGACAAATATTACGAACGTGAGCAGGTTACATTGTAATTGCGTGTCCTAACAACACGCTGTGACGAGATTGTGATGAGTGAGCAGTTTGGCTGTTTGCACATAGAGGTAAAGTTGGTTTTATATTCGCACATTCGTTCATTTAGAAGTATATATATTGTTTACTATGTTACTTTGAATATTCGATCGAAATGATCATGCAAGTATGACTTCTAAACGACACTAACACTGTTTATTTGACTGTGAACAATGTTGTAGTTTGATAGTCATTGGCTATTAATATGATTTCGCTATTTAGAGTTTGCAAATAATACGTTTATGAAATTATATTATTAAGGGGAAAGTCCGAATGTGCGAATATAAAACCAACTTTACCTCTATTGTTTGCACCACAAAACATGGCAGAAATGTAAACACAGCCTTTCAGAAGCACAGAATATGCACTTACTCACCAAACGGTAAGGTTTAGAATCTATTTAATACATGTTAACCCTCTTTAACATCAATAAATGTAGATGCTGAATCACTCATATGTGTTTAGTTCTAAAGTTCAATTTCAAACGGTTTATTGTATTTTCAAGATCTGAGGTGAACTTTCTGCTTTCAGTATATGGTAATACACGTCATGTAAAATGCATTCAAACTCGCATTGTTAGCATTTAGCACTAAATAAGGCACACGAGGCTTACCTGAGGTGATCTGTCATAGGTTTCTGTTGTTCAGCTGTGAGAAATAGAAACCGTTTCTAATATCTCAATTCGAGGTGTTGGTTAGGACAAAAACTCCTTTTAATATGGAGAATATTCCCTCAATCGCGTGTCGTTGCTTTTATTTAGAACACAGTTTAAAATCACTCAAACTGGCAACCCGGCGTACCTTTATTATGATTCAGGACTGCAATACCTAGTTCAACCACTGGGTGTCAAACTTACATACTGCACCTTTAAACCTTAATTATTAAGCTTTCAGATGATGTATAAATCTCAATTTGCAAAAATACACTTATTAATAGACACTTATTGCTGGTTTTGCGATCAAGGGTCACAAATAAGATGACAGACATGTAAAGCTTAATTCTAAAATCTCAATGGAAGCTTTAAATGTAAAATGATAAAAATTATTTTCAGAATATACTCAGCAGGCACACAACGTCATAAGACATTAATATTAGATGGGATTTAGGTCGTGACGTCAGGTGAACAAAATTCAATGTCTAGTCAGCATATAAGGACAACGTTTTTTTGATGTCCAATAATGATGATATTTGGTTGATTTTAGGTTGTGTTGGAAAGTGACCGAAATCCAACGTTGAGCCACCATCCTAAATCAACGTCATATTGATGTCAAATACCGACATTTAGGGCAACGCAGTGGCGCAGTAGGTAGTGCTCTCGCCTTACAGCAAGAAGGTCGCTGGTTCAAGCCTCGGCTGGGTCAGTTGGCGTTTCTGTGAGGAGTTTGCATGTTCTCCCTGCGTTCGCGTAGGTTTCTTCCGGGTGCTCCTCCGGTTTCCTCCACAGTCCAAAGACATGCGGTACAGGTGAATTGGGTAGGCTAAATTGTCCATAGTGTATGAGTGTGAATGAGTGTGTGTGGATGTTTCCCAGAGATGGGTTGCGGCTGGAAGGGCATCCGCTGCGTAAAAACGTTCTGGATGAGTTAGCGGTTCATTCCGCTGTGGCGACCCCGGATTAATAAAGGGACTAAGCCGAAAAGAAAATGAATGAATGAATCCAGACATTTATTCGTATGACAGCGAAAATCCAACATCTGATAGATGTCATAGTAGTAACGTCCACACAACGTCAAGCTGTAACATCATTAGGCGTTGATATTTGGGTAATTTTAGGTTGAACGCTGGACATTGATGTCGGCCTGACTTTGGGTTCTGACATCAACCTGACATCAACATTTCAATTCCAAACAAAATGCAACGTCCCCACAACGTTGGGGTTCAATGTCAGTCTGACGTCATGTTAACGTTCTGTGCCTGCTGGGTATAAATGGTCAGGATAACTGTTACATACTTCTGGTAGTTTCGTTCATTCATTCATTCATTCATTCATTCATTCACTCATTTTTTACTTTAAGGTTTTATGGACAGATGCACAATTTAAAAGGGCATAAAGCTGTGCTAATAATATTACAAAAATAATCTTGCTCAAATATCCCTTTAGAAAAGATTTCAGCTTCAATCTGTGGTCAAATTGATTGTGAAAGTTTCACATTTCTGATGCTTTGTTATTGTTCAGAAATAGTTTCCCCGCTGCACGTCCTCGATAAACTACTCTATAAGTAGCTGCTAAGTGACTGTAACGAAAGGTGACAGGCATTCTCAATCATAGACAAGCTGTTAATAAGTCCAAGCTGAAGTTGATGTTACATAGTTTAATGCGCACAGAACTTTTCCTTTCAAGCCTATTTAAGTATATTTGTGAACACCGGGTGGTTGCAGCGGCTTATTTCTGTCACTTTCCCCTTTACAGAGTTGTTTATTTCAGTCTTCACATTTCATTCTGCTCGACTGCCTCAGTCAATTCCGATACAAAAAGGGATCCGTAGAAATAAAATATTGACGTTTGCGCTTTACTAGAATTACAGACACCATGACAGCCTGTCTTTATTTACCGTTTTAGTTTTTCACTTGCAATTCTTAAGACTGTTTGAGAGCAATTTAGCGCCGTTCACACCACTAGTCAGGACAGTCTCCTTTCAGCATATTGTGGGATATTAAAAATTTACTGTTTGTGCGTTCCGTCTCGAACGAGTGATAAATCTCCTTTTGTTCACAGTTGTTTCTTCCTCTGAAATAAGTATTGATCTGACAGGTGGGCTGTTGCGTTGAGAGAGTGGTCCCGAGCTGTAATATTGAACTCTCGATCGATAGCGTATACATGTCTAAATGTCAAGTCATCTGTGCTTTCTTGACACCGCACTATCGATATTTACCCTTCTGCATATCCCAAAATGCATCTGGAAATGCTTATCGCTTTGAAACAATCTTCCAGAGCTTCATACGGTAGCTGCTTCTGAGCCGCAGCTTTTCTCAATTCTTGCTCAGAAGTTAGTGAATTTGATTCTGTTGAGAGGTCAGTGGATCGATTTGACCCACATGCTGATAGAGGAGCAAAGTGCGGAAGAAATGTTTTTGAAAGTTTTGCAGTAATTGTGAAATCAAATTTAAAAGGATGGTTCACCTGAAAATTTTATTTGCATCCTTAAGCCATCTACAATTCAAGTCATCATTTTTAGCCCTTCAGAATTAATAGCCCCCCCGTATATTTTTTTTACACCAATTTCTGTTTGACGGAAATAATATATTTTTAAACACATTTCTAAACATAATAGCTTTAATAATTAGTATTAATTAGCTTTAATAACTAATTTCTAATGTCTAAGTCATTGAGTAACAACTGTTTGTTCTGTAGACAATCGAAAAAAATATTGCTTAAGGGAACTAATAATATTGACCTTAAACTACTTTTAAAAACTGCTTTTATTCTAGCCGAAATAAATCAAATAAGAGTTTCTCTAGAAGAAAAAAATATTATAGGAAATACTGTGAAAAAATGTCTTGCTCTGGTAAACATCATTTGGGAAATATTTAATGTTTTCTAATAATTTTGACTTCAGTTGTACTTTGTAGGTGGTTTCACTAAAAGGTTTTAAGCCAAAACAGTCAGATGGTATTATGAAGTGAAATGACACTGATTCATGTGTGAGCAAGTGACCAATCACAGTCATTACTTTCGCATATTTTATAGTTCAAGTGGCAGGACACTTCTAGAAAAAATTTGACTGGTCAGATCTGATTAGATGATGTAGATCTCCTTAAGCAAAACATCTTGACATTAACACTTAATTAACTTGACAATACTGGTAATGTGTCCATAATATTTCAGTAAATGTTATTCTGTATTAATTTTAAAGGCCAGATTAATTCTGATAATGGCATACAATAATTATGTCTGTTAAAGAGATAATTCACCCCAAAAATAAAAAAGCCATCATTTACTCACCTTTGACTTTTTTTTTTTCCTGATGAACACAAAAGAAGATATTTTGAAGAATGTTGGAAACCTAATTTTCATTGTGTTTTGTTAATGGTTACAGTTTTCCAGTATTCTTCAGCCTAATTTTTTTTGATGATGCTAGTCTTTTTCTTTCATGATTTATCAGTAAATGTTACTCGGTATTCATTTTAACGCATTAAATAAATCTGTTCATGATATTAAATGATCATATCTCTTAAAGGCATGAATCACCTCAAAAATTCCATTACCAAAAAGCCATAATTTACTCACCTTTGACTTGTAGACCATTTTTTGTTTTTGTTTATTTTGAAGAATGTTGGAAACCTGCAATAATTGACTTCCATACACTGTAAAAAATTACGGGTTCCACGCAATTTCTTCATGTTGTCCCAACACAGATCGATTAAGTTAACTTTAACAAAAAAAAAACAAGTAATTTGTCACTAACAAAACCTCAATAATTGTGTTGATTTATCTTTCTTTTAAATAAGTAGTTTGAGCAAGCAGGGAAATTTATTTATTTATTTTATTTTTTATTTTTTGAGTTTTATTTTTCCTAATATGCAGGTTTTCAACTTTGTTAAAAATATTTTCTTTTGTGTGTCTACCCCTTTAAGTAAATTTTATTTATTTATTTATTTATTTATTTATTTATTTATTTATTATTATGCGGATGACCTTCCAGCTTCAACCCATCACTGGGAAACACCCACACTATGGCCAGTTAAGCTTATTCAATTGACCCATACCACATGTCTTTGGACTGTGGGGGAAACTGGAAACTCACCAAACACCCAGAGGAAACTCACGCAAACACGGGGAGAACATGCAAACTCCACACACACACCACACAGAAATGCCAACTGACCCAGCCGGGGCTCAAACCTTGCTGTGAGGCGATTGTGCAACCCACTTCGCCACTGTGCTGCCCCTTATTTATTTATTTATTTATTTTGCTTGATTTATTTATTTATTTATTTATTTATTTTGCTTGATTTATTTATTTATTAATGTTTTTGCTTCTGCATTATGCATTTATTTATTTATTTATTTATTTATTTAATTATGCGTGTTTTAGTGAACAGACTTTCAACAGAGGGAAATACATCTCTCAGATGTGATTTAAAGCATGGATGTCTTACAGGTCTGGATGACATGAGAGTGAGTAAATGATGTCAATTTTCATTTTTGTTTGAACAAGCAGGGAATATATATATATATATATATATATATATATATATATATATATATATATATATATATATATATATATATATATATATATATATATATATATATATATATATTCTTTTTGTTTTATTTTTCCTAATTTGGATGTTAATGGTTACAGGTTTTCTTAAAAATATCTTCTTTTGTGTGTCTATCACTTTAAGTAGACTATTTTTATTTATTTATTCATTTATTTTGTTAATTTATTCATTTATTTATTTATTTTGCTTGATTTATGTATTTATTTATTTAAGTTTGCATGTTTTGGTGAACAGGCATTCAAGGGAGGACAATAAATATCTTAGATGTGGTTAAAAACATGAACATCTTACAGGTCTGCATGACATGAGGGTGAGTAAATGATATACATTTTCATTTAGAGTTAAACTAACCTCTTTAATCCTCTGAACTCCCAATTTCGGTTTGCATTTTGACATCAAACATTTCTAAAACCCCCTAATAACTGTTTTTACCTGTTGTGCATGCATGGACAAGCTCCCACTGTATTACCAATTCGCCTCAGGATAGCATCACATCGGTTTTCAGATTGACATTTTTACATGTAATCATGGTCTGTGTTTGTAGCGTCTCAAAATTCAGGCAACTAAATTACCCAACCTGTCTATCACAACAAATAAATATGTTGACTGACTTTTGAATTATCTTTCATCTCCATCCATGCCTGCTTACTTCTGGCTATCACTTAAAACAGCCGATGTAATTCGCTGTCTGCATCATGGACATTCGACGGCATCATTTGAAGTTATTACCTTACTGTCCCAGGGCCAAAATTGCATCCCTGTGTCGAAAACCGATAAAATAAATCTCTATTCCATCAGCTGACGAAAGAACAGCTATTTTATTGGAGGCCTGCTAACAAAATTCCACGCATAGATGATGCTTGCTTTATTTCTTTTTAAATCGCATCCTTGTTTTTCAATTCAATATTTGTCTTTATGTCTTTTCCTGCCATGCTTTTTTTTTGCAGTAGGGAAGGCTTTACAGTGATTTTGAAGGGTTTGATTTAAAATGGCTTGAGCGGGTAAACAGAAGGAACTCCCAGCGGCTCGCTTTCTATCTCTCCATCCCCTGTGTGGAGTGTAGACATGTTCTTTATTTGCTTTATTTTAGCTTCCATCAGCTGGAGCGGTAAACAAGCTTTAGACGAGTAAATCATCACACTCGCTGCTGAAACACACTGTGGTTTCCTATAGAAGCTACTCTCTCTTGTTTCTTCAGTTATATTAGTTTACTTTTTAGTAAATGTAGTGGCGAGGGCCATGTAAGGAAGATTAAAAGTGCAGTGTAATGTAACTACTATGCCTCCAACATTAATGCACTATTAGTCTGTTCTAATATGCATATAAATCAATAGCATATATGCCAAAAGAATTAAAAAAATAGCCATAATTAAGTTCTAGCCTGGTTGTATTCATGAGAACAGTGCAGCTGATTGTAATCTCTATGGGTAAATGTTAATGTATAAAGAGACAGAAAGAGATTTATTAAGGACATACCGCTGTTATATGTAGGGCTGTGCAAAAATATCGATACATCTAACTATCGCGATAATTTCTTTTACGATAGTGTATCGATAGTCCAACCTCAAGTATCGATTCAAGTTGTGCCAAATGACCTCCTCCTCCGCTCCTGTAGATGTTGCTAACGATCAACAAAACGCTAAGTAGTACGGTATCAGAAGTAAGCAAGAGTGATCATAGCATAAAATATAAAGGTGCCTCCAGCTTTTGGAGTTGACGTGTGGCTGCACTTTGGTTTTAACGCTATTAGGGCCGATGGCCTATAGACATCATTTGCCCCAGTTGCAAACCCGCTCATGAAAAACACACACTCAGGCCCCGTTTACAAGGATACAGCTTAGTTTTAAAATGGCATTTCAGAATGAAAATGATCCACATCCAAACTGGCGTTTCATCTGGCATTTCTGAACAGCCCTCCGTCTGCTGAAAACGCACATCACGTGACCACACACACACACACACACAGACACACACACACTGTCATGCGCTCGTCTGAGCTTCAGAGAACAGTGTACGGACTGTATATTTTATACAGTCATTGGTACGGACAGTTTATCAAGGATTTACCGCTGGATCGCATCTCACTATAAGTTAGTTGTTAAACGTGAAATTTAATTAATCTTGTCTCTATCTAACGACTCTTCTGTCTTTTGATTATCTCAGGTAACGTGTCACAGCATCAGTACACTGCTTCAGTCTTTCGCTTTCGCGCTTGTACCAAGTAATTTTAGTGAGAACCTCAGATACTGTTGGTTGGTTTCTGTTGGTTGTGCACCTTTTTTACCAAGCAAGTGTGTGGACGCCACAACGGCACAGTTCACTCTGCCTAGTCATGCCAGAGTCCCGCGAAAAAAAAAAAAATGTGATTGACAGGTGGTAATTTGTGTGTAACTTATCTTTATTTATTTATTTATTTATTTATTTATTTATTTATTTATTTATTTATTTATTTATTAATGATTTGGTTATTTATGATTTGGTTATGAGTAAAACAAAGGCAATGCGGGTCAGGTAGTTGAAACGGTAGGCTACAAATAATTAATTGGTTAATAATTTATTAATTATTCATAAATAATTAATTCACCTCCCCCTATGACGATGATGCCATGGTCCATCGCCATGTTTCACATTAGACATCGTACGATGCCAAATTGGTCAACATAGCCCAACCCTAAACGCTATACCAGGGAGTACTGAATTAGACAAAAAATAAATGCCCTTTGCAATATATATATAATTCTCTTTTCAATCACACTGTGCAGTTTTAATGAATTGGAATGAATGGAAAATAAATTGGAATTGTAATTTTAATTTGTCTGCCGACTTTATCAAGTTGTCAATATAATGTGACACATACTAATACAAACTATTGCAATATATCACAATAATCATTGTATCGCACATGTATCACAATATGTATCGTATCGCAAGGCCCTTGCCAATACACAGCCCTAGTTATATGCATAAAAATGTCTAAGGTGGCTTTGTTTCTGGAGGTTTGTTTCTAAGGTTGTTTTTTTTTTCTGGACAACCATTTTTTTTAAAAAGGCAACAATGTATTGTCATAATATCATATCTTATCATAATATATCAAATGATTGGCTTAAGTCACTAAAGATATGTACAAGTACGAACATTTCATATCAAGATTATAGTGATCAAAGAAATCATGACTAAAATCATCAATATTATCCCACTTTAAAATAGGGCTGGCCTGATAAACGATATTATATCGAATCACGATAAAATTTATGTCAATAACAATTATAAGCTGTGGACTTTTTTACTCCATATTGATTTAAGAGCCAATCACACAGCAGAAATATGCTGTGATATTAGAGATGCACCAATTTTTTAGCCACCCACAAATTAATCGGCCGAAAATGTTGTGCCATTACAGTTTTTCTCAGTCGCTTTGATGCATTTCTCACAACACTGTTTAAATTTGCACAACAGTTAATGCACATCATAGTAGCAGTTTCTCATTCCTTTCAACAAATTGCAAATGCTTTTGGACATGCATCAATTGCTTTCATCCAACTCTGCTGTTTTATAACATTATCATTTGCTTATGTCATGTCAGTCAAAATTAACTGAACTTGTGAATGCTGAATAGTCATTCCACATAAAACTAATAGTCCTCATTTTATTACTTGAGTCATTATATACAAGTGTTGAACTACTGTAGTTGTCAAAATCTGTAGAGATAATTTTATTTAAAAAAGTTAATTGTTTTTTTTTTCCTGAAAATGTCTTCTAAAATGAACAAATTCATGACTGATTTACAGACATGTGTATGTTGTATGTTCAGTTCCAATATGTACTGCAATATTGTTTACAGTTGTGCACAGCTCTATCTAAAGGCAGTTTATGTTTGTTGTAAATAAGGGTGCATTTATTCTTTTGCACAATGCTGTGAATAAATCAGAATTGCAGAGTATATGCAGTAACAATGTGAAACACACATGTTCAGTGTCTTGTACTCAGATACCTCACTAAATGCAGTGATGTCTGATTTTACTGTAGTTTTCAAATGGCTGTGCAAATAGTATATAGTGCTGTCTTGAGCATTTTCAGGAAGTATCACCAAAATCTGACTTTTTTTGCATTGGAAAAAATGTACAGAGTAAACTGTCATAATGAAAACATGACAAAGCCATTTGACTATCTTGTTCATAAACAATGGAGGCAGGACTTTCCATCTTGATGACACTGACACTTTGATTGACATGAATACTTGCTTTTGAGGAATGAGCTTTCCATTTTGAGCAAGTGACACGCTTTTGCAGGTTATCAACTAGGTTTTGCAATTTGTACTAATTGTTTTGAGAAATGCATTAACTGTTGTGCAAATGTAAATAGTGTTGTGAGAAATGCACCAAAGCCACTGAGAAAAACTATAAATGGACCTTGTAATTTTTGTGGCTTCAGTCATTGTTGGGGTACATTGTTTTAAATCTGGAAGCATTAATAACTTATATCTAAATATATATATATATATATATATATATATATATATATATATATATATATATATATATATATATATATATATATATATATATATATATATATATATATATATATATATATATATATATATATATATATATATATATATATATATATATATATATCGTTCAATATAGAAAATAATTATTGAGGTTACATTTTTTGCCATATCACCCATCCCTACTTAATAATAATAATTACCCACATTACACATATTTATTCCACCATGTTTGTATCTGAACATGAACAAATAATAACAAAAATTGAAGCTGTATGCAATTTTGTGACAAACAACTTAAGCATGGATTCCTGCATTTTGGATTAGATTTTATTATGTTTGTATCATTTCATGTTATTTCACTCTGTGTGTGTCTGTGTGCATTTGTAGTTAGTTCAAGGTATTGTTTCTTAAACCTGCACTTGGAAAACTGTACTGTGGTTTACCTTGAAACCTGTAATTGTGACAGAACTAATTCACTCTACTCATGGGAGAAATGCAAACACTTGGGATAAGTTCAGTAAAACTAACATTTTGGATGATGCCAACATGTTGTCAGTATAATGGTTAAAATGTTCATATTTTACATAAGTTTTGTGTGTGCTTGTGCATATGTGTGTTGTTTGCTTTGCAACATGCTACTATTGAAAACCTGTTGAAATTGAGTTTCAGCACTGTTTGTGTGGTGTGTTTTCTAAATGTTCCAAATCATTTTCAAATCCAAATCAGACAGATTGCAGTTCACTAGAACAGAACTAATATGTTCATAATATTTTCAGATTTACTCCCTTTGAATTTTAATAGAAACAAAATGAAAAGTTGACTAGCTTGTCTTCATTGATAATTTAAGACTTAGGTAATACATTGATTGTGTATTTGTATGAAAAATTATATAACTAATTAGTACATTAGCAATACACTTTATTTATTTTTATTGAATGCTGCATAAATTTACATGCTGAATTATATTAGAACTGCTCATGCTCTTCCCTGCACATGTCCTGTGTATATTATATCTGCTTTTGCACAACTATGACCATGTATTATGGTAAAAAAAAATGTAATAAATAAATATATAAATAAATAAAATTATATAACCATATGTTCCATAAAAAGCTAATTGTGATATTTTATCCCAGAATTCTGATTTATTTTCACTATTCATAATTGTGAGAATTGATTTTCTCTTAGTTCTAATGACTTTGGAGTTTACATCTACAATTACATCAATTTACTTCTGAATGTATTTACTCCTAAATTGATAGAAAAATTATTTAGGGATATATATTCAATTACTGACTGGAATATTGCTTACCACTTGATATTAAGTGGCCTTTGACTACTAGGCACTTGCATAAAATGTTTTACTTGTGTTTATATTATATTGCACAACACTTATGGTGCTATTGAGGATGTGGGATGGGTAAGGTTAGGGACAGGTTTGGTGGTATGGGTAGGTTTAAGGGTGAGTTAAGGTGTAAAGGATAGGTCAACAGTGTAAAAAAAAAATTATATATATATATTTAAGAGCATTCACATCAATCTCGATTGTGTGCTCAGCCAAATAAAAGTACAAAAATAGAAACAGTTGAAGTCAGAATTATTAGCCCCCCTTTGAATTATTTTTTCTTTTTTAAATATTT
Organism: Danio kyathit; assembly: GCA_903798195.1. Taxonomy (NCBI): domain Eukaryota; kingdom Metazoa; phylum Chordata; class Actinopteri; order Cypriniformes; family Danionidae; genus Danio; species Danio kyathit. The sequence goes on along the minus strand of LR812529.1, from coordinate 37,575,900 downwards.
CCCAAATGATGTTTAACAGATTTAAGAAATTTTCACAGCATGTCTGATAATATTTTTTCTTCTGGAGAAAGTCTGATTTACTTTATTTCGGATAGAATAAAAGCAGTTTTTAATTTTTTAAACACCAATTTAAGGACAAAATTATTAGTCCCTTTAAGCATTTTTTTTTTTGATAGTCTACAGAACAAACCATCGTTATACAATAACTTGCCTAATTACCTTAACCTGCCTAGTTAACCTAATTAACCTTGTTAAGCCTTTAAATGTCACTTTAAGCTATATAGAAGTGTCTCAAAAAATATCTAGTCAAATATTTTTTTCTGTCGTCATGGCAAAGATATAATAAATCAGTTATTAGAAATGAGTTATTTAACTATTATGTTTAGAAATGTGTTGAAAAAAATCTTCTTTCTGTTAAACAGAAATTGGGTGGCTAATAATTCAGGGGGGCTAATAATTCTGACTTCAACTGTATATAAAAATGCGGCAACACCAAAAGCACCAAAAGTATCAAATGTATTCACTTAAAAACGGCTATCACAGCATGTAAAGTTTCAAGCACAATGGCTCTTCATCAAAGAAACTACACTACAATGTGTCACTCTTTATACTCTCTTATATCACGTCTCATACAATAAAGTATTGACAGTACAACACACTTTTTGGTGTTTTTTTGTCGTTGATTTTTGTAGGAGATCATGTGATCTAGGAGAGTATAAAGAGTGACACATTGTAATTCTTGAAATGTTACCTGCTGCGATTGGTCTTTTTTTAAGTCAGTCAATTTCATAATTTTGGTGTTGCTGTCTCTCTCTTTTTTTATAACTTTCTTATTGTTTTTTTTAAACATTCAAACACAATGACTTACAAATTACGGCCTACAAACATTTACACAACAATTGACAATAAAAGATACCATAATCAAACAATACATAAGAAAGTAAAATTATAATAGATAAATACAATAAGTCAATAATAATAAAAAGAAAAGAAAATACCAAAAAATAATAATAAATAAAATAATAACAAAATACTGACCTTCAGTTTTAATCTAAATTAGATCCTCTTCAATTTAAATTTCCTGTAAAATGTACAGTATGTCTTTAAAATAATCTATGAAAGGCCAGATTTGATAGAATTTTTCTTCTTTCTTTTTTTAGAGAGAGTTGCTGCCTTATATATATATTTTTTAACAGTGTAATTATAATTGCAATGACAGAAATTCATTATATTATGGTAATTATAATTGTATATTCAAATAACCTTTAAAGTATAAGCACAGTGTAAAAACATGTTCAGTGCCTAACATATATGAGTACACCCCATTTTGGAAATGAATATCTTTATCCATTTCTCAGTGACAATGGGTCAGATATATTGGTGCATTTGAACAAGCAGATTTATTAAACAGATGTATTTATTAAAATAATATTTTAGTCACAGCACATCTTTAGAAATAGAAAGATAATACAATTAAATTCATGCAAATATTGCAAAAACAACTTACAAACTACAAAATTTCAACAAAATTGTATATATTTTTTGTTTCTCTTGATTTTGTTATTTTTGAAAAATAAATTATTTAATATTTTTCCCTAACATACATTTGGGCAACTAATTTTTGAACCATTATTGTAAGTTATTTTGATAGATTAGCTCCAGATTTGGCTTCAGTACCAGCTAAACTAATGTATATGCACAAATATAATATTGTAAAGCATCCTATAGAAAATATCAATTTAAATGAGAGATTTGTGGGGGTGTACTCACACGGTAAAACCCAATAAGTTAAGGCAACTCAAACCATTTGAGGAAACCGATTGCAGCAAACCATTTGTTTAAAAACGAATCCTAATGAGTACTGTGAACTTAATCAATTTGAGTAAACAAAGCAATTTGAGCAATGTAAAACCTAATAAATGAAGAGAACTCAAATCAATGGAGTACTGTAAAACCCCAATAAGTTAAGACAACTCAAAGCATTTGAGGAAACCGATTACTACAAACCATTTGAGTAAAAAAACCTAATCTATATGAGTACTGTGAACTTACTCCATTTAAGATGAAGTAATGAGGTATTTAATTAACTCATTACCTTCATCGCTGAGTTCAAAACTCTTTTCAAATGAGTAGAATTAACTTTCAGTCAATTTTAAGTTAACTACACTCATATTATTTCTTAAAGTTGACAGTTGGGTTTTACAGAGCATATATGCTGAGCACTGTATGTACATAATACGTGCATTGTAGCAAATTATTGACTTAAATGTAGTATTCAAGGCTACCTGATCTAAAGTCGAATAATTTATTACAATTTTGCGGGAGCTTTTCTTGTTTGATTTCTCTATTTCTTGAACTTGGGTTTATTTTTTTATAAACAGCTGGAAAGCAAATGCTGTTTGTGGTTGAGTTTCCACCCCTGCAAACACACACAGTGCATGTTTCCAGTGCTCTATTTAATAAAGGCTGAAGGTGTTCTTTTCTCCTTCGGATTCGCTTCCAGCTGATCCGTTATTGTTCCTGTGCCATTTTGCAAATCTAAAGCCGGTCTGCTCTCCACTGTCTGCACAATGCAGGTGGACAGATGACTGCTGTGCACGGCAGATTGATCACTGCCCATCCATCTGTTTGAGTCTTGTGTGATTGAGAGAGAGAGAAAGAAAGAATGACTTGCATTCTTTAATTCAAGGTCCACGTTCTATGTAGGTTTAATGAACCCTCAGAAGTCAAATCCAAGGGCGTACCATATTTAAAGGGATGTGTGAAAGATGGTACAATTCTTTCAATACAGAAAAAATATTTAAAATGGTAATTTAGACGCTATTACAGGTTTTTCTACCTTTTTCCTCACAGCACTTGATTTATATCTGACATTCTGTTGACTGAAGTTGTGAGCTTACAATTATGAGAGAAGAAAAGTCAGAATTGTTCATTTAAAAAATGTTATTGAAAAGAAAATAGTTGGATTTCTAGGTTTCTGTCTTATTATTCTGACTTTTGTCCTCTGTGTGTTGAGCTTGCATTTAGCTTTTCTCTGTTTTGCTCTATATTTGCAGTATTGTATAGTCATGGTTCTGATTTTTTTTTTACTCTATGATGTAAACCCAGAAATCTGAAACAAACAAACAAAACTGAATTGATAAATTAACAAAAAAATTGAGAAAAAGTCAGAGTTTTGAGTTTATATATCACTCGAATTAAATATTTTACTCCAAATTTTGAGTTAACATCTCAGAATTCTGACTTTTTTCCCTTTAATAATATTTATTATTATTTTATATATGTATATTTATTTATTTTTTTTTCTGGAGAAAGTTTTAATAGTTTGGCTAGATTAACAGCTAAAATGAATTTATATTTATATTATTCTGACTTTTGTCCTCTGTGTGTTGAGCTTGCATTCAGCTTTTCTCTGTTTTGCTCTATATTTGCAGTATTGTATAGTCATGGTTCTGATATTTTTTTTTACTCTATGATGTAAACCCAGAAATCTGAAACAAACAAACAAAAATAAATAAATAAAACTGAATTGATAAATTAACAAAAAATTGAGAAAAAGTCAGAATTTTGAGTTTATATATCACTCCAATTAAATATTTTACTCCAAATTTTGAGTTAACATCTCAGAATTCTGACTTTTTTCCCTTTAATAATATTTATTATTTTTTTATATATGTATATTTATTTATTTATTTATTTTTCTGGAGAAAGTTTTAATAGTTTGGCTAGATTAACAGCTAAAATGAATTTATATATACATTCTTAAGAGTGCCAATAATATTGACCTTATGGGTGTATTTAAAAAATAAATAAATAAATAAAAAAATTTAAAAATTCATTATTCATTTATTTATTTATTTTGGTTTGGTTTGTTTGTTTGTTTGTTTGTTTGTTTGTTTGAAAAAAAAATCCCTGTTGTCCAAAGATTTGCCTAATTATTATTATGTTTAAAAATATATATTGTCCTTAAACAACACTTGAGAAACATTGGATAAATCATAAAACAGGGGAGCTAATAATTTCACAGGAGAGCTAATCGTTTTTGTATATAATAATAAAAAAAAAGAAAAAAAAAGTCTAATTTCTGCATTTGCATTTTGTAGTTCTGACCTGTTTTTTTTTTAAAAATTAAGTTAAACTCAGAATTTTAAAGACAAATACAAGACATTTTCCATACAAACAATTAGTGCATTGTTTGCTGTTGTTTTGTCCTTTCGAAGGTTCTGCATCTATTGTGTTATTCCCTCAGTATTTATGTTTGGATATCTATTTTTTTCATGATGAATCAGTGGTGCTCAGAGAACTTCAAAGCGTGACTGGCTCGACTTCAAAGCCCAATGCTTTTGTCCGTTGTTCAGCGGCTTGCGAACCCCTGCCTGATTTGGTGCCACAGCTGTCCTGATTCCTCTCCAGCCTTCACTCCTGTCCTGCGCCTCCTCTCTTCATTATTGACTTTCATTTCTGTCCTTCTCCAAGGTTTGCTTTATGGACAAGGGAAAAAAATTAAACCCTAACAATAACACAGACTACAGTTTATCCTTTTCTTTCTATTCTATTCCTCTTTGTGGATTTTTCTTTCTTTCTCAGTACTGTCACAATACAGTTATGGGAAATATATTTTTAGTGTTTTTATGATGCATCATGTTTACTAAAAACATTAAATTATGCATTTTCTAATTATTCACCTAGGCTTTATTAAATAAACACTGCAATATAAAGTGTAATAAAAGGTAACTTTATTTCTAAGACTGTGGAATTAGACAATATTGGAATGACACTTTAAGATACACTGTAAACATTATTTGTAATTAACAGTTTCCGTGTTTTGTGATTGTGTGAAGTGTTTTCTGTTTATACGGCTGTGAACTGCATTATGGTGCCTTGATCTCTGCTCTGTCAACTTTGGATGTTGAAAATTCAACTCTATAGTTTAACAAAGTAACTTTTATTGACATTTTAGTAGTTTATAGAGAGAAATAAGAAATAATATATAGAGAAATAGCGGCGCGGTGGCACAGTAGGTAGTGCTGTCGCCTCAGGTTGCTGGTTCGAGGCTCGGCTGGGTCAGTTGGTGTTTCTATGTGGAGTTTGCATGTTCTCCTCGCGTTAGCGTGGGTTTCCTCTGGGTGCTCTGGTCCAAAGACATGCGGTTCAGGTGAATTGGGTAGGCTAAAATTGTCCGTAGTGTATGAGTGTGAATGAGTGTGTATGGATGTTTCCCAGAGATGGGTTGCGACTTGTAAGAATGGGTTTTAACCACAGCGGTTCGAACTGTAGTTCTGCCGAGTGACTAAAAAGTTTACCATGATGGTAAAAACTGTACATTTTTAGTCAAACCATTCTTCTGCAATCTTATACCAAAAACGAAAATAAGGGCAGTATTAATAGCTATAAATGTGGGAGAACGTTGATATTATGTGATTGTATTGAATTACAATATGGAACAATTAAGTGTTGATGTTAAATCAAAAGTAATTCACAAATACTTGAAAATGAGATGATTTAATGACAATAATTCTCTATAGTTACAACTGAATTAATTACAAATAACTGTATAAAATGATAAAATATGAAATGATAAAAAGGTATGATATTAATTGTACCCAGCTTAAATGTAAATTTAAAGTTACCAGGGAGAGAGGGAGAGACGGGGGGAGGGAGAGACAAAGAGGGAGAGGGAGAGAGCCAGAGAAGATAACCTCCAGAGAAGGAGAGGAGCAGAGCTCAGGAAAGCACAGAGAAGAAAAGAGACAGTGCAAAGCTACCAGCTATTTTGTACCTTTCTTGACCATGTGACTAAAGCCCAAATGCTGAGACATTCAAACTGACCAATCAACATGTGACCACATCGTAAAACCCCCAAAGTCCACATACCAGGCCCTGATCTTATCAGTATCTGCCTTTGGAGTCAGCATGGACCTTTTTTGGTGAAAGACATATTTTGCCATATAAACAAATGCATATGATAATTTAGACTCTTACAGGCTGGAAGGGCATCTGCTGCGTAAAACATGTGCTGGATAAGTTGGAGGTTCATTCCGCTGTGACGACCCCAGATTAATAAAGGGACTAAGCCGAAAAGAAAATTAATGAATTAATAAGTATAGAGAAATAAGTCTGTAAAATAACAGAACATGTACTGGGAGTTTATTACAAGGTTTGTGAACCATAATATACTACACCAACCTAGACAATATATCACTTTAAACTATTAAAAATGTTAATAAAAGTCACTTTTTTGATCTTGTCAAGGTTAAAAGTTAAAATGGGGAAAAATAAATATAAAAACATGAATTTCTAAATATGAAAAACGTCTAATTTACAGATATTTTTCTTATTTTGTTTTACAGTTTACATAAAATTTATTTCATAATCTGATCTAAATAAACTTTATCCTATATGGGACCTTAATCTCAGCACTGTCAACTTTTGTCAAAGTTGAAAATGTAATTTAATAGGTGGATGGAGTGACTTTTATTGATACTGTTTGTAGTTTGTTCATTAAAGAATACTTTTTTGGTTAACACTTTACAATAAAGTTGTACTAGCTAATCTTAGTTAATGCATTCGCTATCATGAACAAGCAATCAACAATGCATTTAATCTAGTATTTGTTCATGTTAGGTAATAAAAATGCAGTTGTTCATAGTTAGTTTTTGGTAACTTACTTTAGCTAATGTGAACAAGCATGATTTTGTATTTCAATAATGCATTAGTAAATATTGAATTGTAAATAATGCTGTACAAGTGTTGTTTATAATTAGTGTCAATACATTATCTAACATTAAATAATGAAACCTTTTTGAAAAGTGTGACTGAATCCTGATATGGAACAGCCCAATCATTTACAGTATAGATAATAATGACAATTATGAAACAAACAAACAACAACAGAAATCATGACATTACAGTAGTTTCTGAGGTAAGATACACTGTAAAAATCTTGCTGCCTAAAGTTCTTTAGTTGAATCAAATGAACTGTTCTAGTCATCTCAACTCAACATCAGTCAAACTGACTATAAATATTAAGTTAAACTTTGTATATCTAAAAATATTTAGTTGAAACTTGATTAACTGATTAAAATTAAAGTAACATGACAAACATTTGTTGTTATGACTTTTCGTCATATTGTT
>LR812529.1:37559669-37568666 GCA_903798195.1 Danio kyathit | reverse complement strand
GGATACAGGTACTTGACTGGCCTACCTACAGTACCGACCTGTCTCCAATGGAGAATATGTGGTGTATTTTGAAGCGCAAAATGCGTCAACAAAGACCCTGTTCTGTTGCCCACCTTAAGACTTGTTTGCAGGAAGAATGAGACAAAATTACACCTGAAACATTTCATCACTTGGTGTCTTCAGTCCTTAAACATTTTTTAAATGTTGTGAAAAGGAATGGCAACATTACAAAATGGTAACTTTTTTTGAAATGTTCCAAAATTCCATAAATTGGAATGTGTTTATTCAAATAATAATGATGATGATGATGATGATGATGATGATGATGATGATGATGATGATGATGATGACAATGATAATAATGATGATAATAATAATAATAATGATGATGATGATAATAATAATAATAATAATAATAATAATAATAATAATAATAATAATAATAATAATAAAATGATGATTAACGCATTAAATAATGTGCTGTTGTATTGTCTGCAATGAAATACAAGTCAAAGTAAGTTTAGAAATCTCTTCTTTCTTTATTTTATTTGTGTTTTCCATACTTTTTCTGATCTGGAGTTGTACATTACCTTCCACTATGCATAATTCCAATTAGATTTCCTCATGTTTCTTTCTTTCTTTCTTTCTTTCTTTCTTTCTTTCTTTCTTTCTTTCTTTCTTTCTTTCTTTCTTTCACTTCATAAAAATCTTTCTGACTTCCTTTGTTCAGTACTTCCTTGTGCTCTTCCATTCACACTTTCATCTTTCTGACTTCATTCTACGCTTCTTTACGCTTTTTCAACATTATGCTCTTTCATTCACACTTCCTTCTTTCTATCTATCCGCGCTATACATTTTTCTGCCCTCAGTCCATCAATGCTTCATTTCACCCTCCCGTCAGCACTGCTTTCTACACTTTTACATCATATAACTAGCAATAAATCTAAAATTAACAGCTTTAAATGCACTATGTTAAGAATGTGTTTCATACTAAATAGCTAAACTAGATTAATTTGCAGCAAATATGAATGATTTTCACCTTAAGATTTCCACAGGTGTATGCTTGAGCAGATTTTTGCAAGGACGCACACACTCAACATGAAGCTTTTTCTCGAACACTCAAGGTCAGAGTGAATCCTCAACTAATTCAATCAGCAAAAATGTACCACACAAGATAAAACATTATGGATTGACTGTTGCTCAAACTAGATTGACTGCTGTACTTTATCTCACTGTGTGCCACTTAATCGCCAATCAATATGATATTCTGAGCTGATGTCATGGATAGATTTTTTTTTTTTTTGACACTAAAATGTATTTAAGTAACATTTTATGATAACGTCACACTATAAATCATTTATTAAGCATTAGCAAATAGTTCATCATTTATTAAGCATTAATGCTACATTAATCAACATTAGTAAGCAGTTTAAAAAAATAGCTACATTGCTCTATTCCTGATTTATACGCATACAGATAATCTGCTCAATCAATTGTAATTTCATGCTTTGTAAATAATCAATTTTGAGAGTAGACTGTGTTTTTTACTCATTCATAATGAGTGAGTTAATTATTAATAAACTATTCAAATGAACATATATCATATATTTCATATATTTTATAGATCATATATTTTTCGGGCATATATCAAAAGTTACTCTTTATATAATAAATTACATATTTCTACCATTTTTTTGAGATCCTTTTATTAAAAACCTTTATAAACAACCCAGGCTCATTGCGGATACGTACCCAGGTCTACATTTCTGGGGACAGCGAAATACATAACCTTAGGTACGTCTGCTCACAGTTTTTGTTTTTGCAAATCCATCAGAGGCCACTGTGTACGCTTTTTGATGATCACAAATTTCTCTCACATGTCCTCTTCTCGTGTAAATCCACCAGAAGCCGCAATATAGACTTCAGCCGACCAGGCCAGCTTGCTGTTGACTAATAAACTTACTGTACAGCTTCAACATCAACTAATAACATTGAGATGTTTTATCATATTGTTATATTGTTAAATTATAATGTCGTTGTATTTTGACACACAATGTTTGAACTGTACATTTAATTTAATTTATTTGGATTTATTATTTTTCGATACAGTTGTAGTTTCACTTTTGTATCTTGAAATTTCTATTTTATGTGTAGCTGTGTTTATAAGCTGCTTATTAATGTCCATTAAAGATCACCTATTTTACCCGTTTTACAAGATGTAAGATAATCCTTTGGTGTCTCCAGAGTGTGTCTGTAAAGTTTTAGCTCAAAATACCCATCAGATAATTTATTATTGCCTCCAGAATCTGCCCATTTTGGTGTCTGAATACATTGTAGCATAGCCTGTGGCTTTAAATGCAAATGAGCTGCTTCTCCCCTCCCACCGTTCCCACGTGCATGCCTGCTTCTTATCATATTATGTCAGATAAACAGCAGTCAGTGAAAGAGACAGACTCAAAAATAGCAAGTAAGTTTATTTTCATGTATTTGTGGTGGAGTTTATTCAAGTCTTTCTGAAATGATGAGTCTCACACAAATGGGGTTTGCAGTAAACACACTCACAGACATATTAGCATTTACTGACACCATGCGTTCGTGGTGATTATAGCGGTTAAGAATTACATAGTCAATCAATTCGGCGGGCAGGGAAAACTGCTCCTACTCCTACATCACATAGTGGTGGATCTCAAAATCACTGGGATCTGGTTCCTAATTTAACATCAGGAAATTTAAAAGAGACTTGTTGGGTTTATATCACTCCAATATGACTGTGGATACACTATACCAATACACAGATCTGTCCAAACAGCTTACAAAAGTTGATTTTCATCATAGGTGCCCTTTAGGGTAGAGTCAATGCTTATTACAACTATATATTTGCTTAATAAATAATTCATAGCGTGCAGTTATTATAAAGTGTTACCCATATGTCTATATAGAAGGTGTCTTGTCTTATTCTGGTCCACTTGAACTTAGACACACATTCACTAGTAAAAGCTTTTCACTGACATGCAGCCTGGTGCCCATAAACATTATGACTTTAATTCAAGTGCTATTGCTTTTTCACAATATCCTGTTCATTTGTTTACTACGAACGAGTCTCACCTGGGAGGCCTGAGCGCTGAACAACGCAGCATGTATTAACATGAAGTAATGCACTGAATACTGAATTGGACTGGCACGGGGCCCCAGGGGCCAACTGTGTTTGGGCCATTATATGATGCCTGGGTAATAATTTACCTTTCTGATTCAATGATTCACATGCTCATTGAGATACATTACAGGTACATCATTTTCAATCAGAGCCTGTTGTCGGTCAGCTATGGTCAAGGGTATTTTTTTCCTAGCTGCACTGCACTGTGGGTAATCAATTCCACTTTGGGCGTGACAATTTCATGAATCATTGGAGAGGCATGTGAATTAAAGCTGTAATCAATGTTTAGTGAGTTTCAATGGTGCAGTTGATATTCTATGCATCTGTAATGTATCTTCACAAAAGGCCCAACTGCACCATCTCATAATTACTCTGGGTTTGTTCCAATAGATCGCTGGGAAAAATGAGGTAGAAAATGCTACATTTCCTTTTTAATGAATAAATTTGATAGCGCGATTATATGGTGTGCCATTTCATGTGTAAGCAAAAGTGCAAGGATGTATTAGAACATTTAATTTGCATTTTTTGCATGTATTTGATTAAACTTTTTATATACAGTATTATGACATTTTTTCTCTTTGGCATGTCGTCTTTAACCCTTGTGTTATCCTAGAGTTCTGCATACACAGTTCGCACTTGGCTCACCTTCACTAAATCTTTAAAGGGCACCTATTATCCCCTTTTCAAGGTTTAAGATAATTTTTTAAGTCTCCAGAGTGTGTCTGTAAAATTTCAGCTCAAAACACCCATCAGATTATTTATTATATCTTTCATAATATTGAAATTTTCTGCTCTGAACACAATGTAGCTGTTTTTGTGGCTTGTGCCTTTAATGCTACAGTAGTTCTCTCCGCCCACTGTTCCCATGTGCCTGTCAGAGTGTGCCTCAATCTCCACCTCGGCTGCGTCAGATAAACAGCACAGTGACAGACAGATCTCACGCAACGTTTGTGATAAATACTACAGTAAGAACTTTCCCAATGATTAATTGATGGATTTGTTGTGGAGTTAATTCAAGACTTTCTGCAACGATGAGTCACACACAATGTCGTTACAATGTTCCCCCACATACACAGTGTGTTTGTTTTTTCATGGCAAATGTGACTGGATACACGTTAATATCCACTGCTGGATGGACATCCGTTATGTTAATGTACAAAATAAACCTGATTTAACGTTCACAAACCAGGATTGAAGCATCTTATTTTATAGATGTTCTGACATGCGGCTGTGGTGATAAAGTAAAGATGGTAAAATCGCTGTAATTAATTACAAACATGCACTGTTTTAAAAATGTTTTATACTTATACTTGATCACATTTGATGATGATTGATGATCACAGAGAGCTGAACAGATCTTTTAATCCCAGTTGCTTTGCGCACGTTCTATCTTGTTGATATGATTATATGGGTCACGAATGTAATATGCGGCTGTCAATCAATTCGGTGTGCTGGGAAACTGCACTCCTACGTCACGTTGTGGTGGGCCTCAACATGGGAGGGATTTGGATCCTATTTTAATGTCAGGAAACTAAAAAAAGTAAGTATTTATATCACTCCAATATGACTGTGGACACATTATACCTACACACAGTTCTGTCCAAACAGCTTACAAAAGATGATTCTCATCATAGGTGCCCTTTAAATATAAAGCTAAATTTAATTTCAATCCTCAAAACTATTTTGCGTGGAGAATCTCATCTTCATCAAAAGCTCTTGTGAATGTTTTCTCTCATTAGTGTGGAGTTTTTTATCAATGTTTAATCAGAGGGTGTTTTTGACTCAAGTAATTGGTATATTTTCGAATGCTAAAAGTACCTGCAGTGTTTATGTGTAACACATTTTTAGCAAGATAGTATTCAGAACAAGGTAAAGCAGCAGATTATTATTGTGTTTGTGTGCTAGGGTGTGTGTGTGTTTTGTGGTGTGCATGTGTGTGCTGATGTGTACCAGTACTATTTTGTAGTGTAAAAACTGGTTTTATAGCTGGTGGGTCAAAGAATAAATTTGATAAAGTGATTATACAATGTGCTGTTTCATGTGTAAGCAAAAGTGCAAGGATGTATTAGAACGTGCAACTTCAAGGGCTTGGAATTGGCATGGACGGAGGGGGACGTGTCCCAACCAATATCCACCAATTACTGAAATGTCTCTACCAATAATTTAATCGACTTCAAAATAAAGTTATCCTCATCAACTCCTAACTTACACGTGCACCACGTCAAGTTCGCTACTAGTTCACCATAATACGAGTGATGGGTAACAGGTTAACCAAGGCAGTGCAATTAATTAAAGAGCCCCTATTATACATTAAAAAGGGTCAGATTTTGGTTTTAAGGGTCTACAGCAATAGGCTGATATGCATGCAAGGTCAAAAAACACTTTCATTGCCTTATAAAAAGCATTTATTTTTACCTAATTATCCCAGTGACTCCCATATGAATCGTTCAGCGACTCATTTGTTCCCAAAGCCCTCCTTTGTCCTCAGCATTTTGGTACGGTCTGTGAAACCCCAGGGTCGCCAACATTGGTATAGGATCCAACCGCAGCGGCCACCCGAAACACGCTTCATAGTAGTTACTAACACCACAGTAAACAGTACCCGGTTCTCAACGGTGTTATTCAGACATCTCACCCTCAAACCTATTCCCTCCCCCCGGTCTCCCGGATTTTCAGGGACAGATGTTGGCAGGTATGTGTGTGTGAGCCCAATGCAGTTAAACACTAGCATATTGCTCTATTCTTAACCATAAGTAAAAACAGTGACACACATTCAGAATTAATCCACACAGCGGCAAAAGCTGAATTATTCTGAAACTTAAGAATACCTGCATGTGTGTAAGAACAGCTGATGGTGGCCATAGCAACGACAATCGGCAGTGGAACGCGAGCTCACAAACGCATTTAAATGCACTTACTTACACTTGTGAAATGGAGGAAAGAAACTGATCCACAGATCCATGTACTAATAAAGTTTCTGTCGAGCTCTGACAAGTCCCTTACATCATTTCTGATCCTTCCTTTAACAAACAGCTGACGAATCCCCCGTTGTAAGCATATAGATTCCAGAAGCACTCGAGCAGCATAAGGCTGGGGTATAATGCTGAGGTATTTTTGCAAAAATAAACCTCAACCACTGACTCTTCAGTTTCATCTTTGGGTAGAGAAAATAACACTAACTTTCCCTCACACTTCCAATAATATCCAGCTGTGTTTGTGGGCGGGGCCACAGGTTTCAATTTTCCTGGGTTTGCGCGCGCAACAATTGGGCGGGGCTTAAGTTTAGGGGCTCTTTAAAATTTAGTTTGGATTTTGGTCTCCATAATTATGAAAAACAATAATTGGGATAAAACTTAGTGGGTCACACACCTCTCTAAATTTCTCTACATTCATACCTCCCTAAAGCCTGACTGCAGTAAAATCATGTAAAATGACTTTTGCATTATGGGACGAGATTGTTATTTGTATTATTATGTGTTTATTTTATATTAGTAAGTACTTTAATCGTGTTTTTAAAAGCGCAAAACTTTGTGCTATTCAATGTATGCACTCTAGTGATGTATATTCAATTCAATTCATCTTTATTTGTATAGCGCTTATACAATGTAGATTGTGTCAAAGCAGCTTCACATGGAAGATTATAGTGAATTGAAACAGTGTCAGTTCAGTTTTCAGAGATTAAGTTCAGTTCAGTTTAGCTCAGTTCAGTGTGGTTTAATATTCACTACTGAGAGTCCAAACACTGAAGAGCAATTCCATCGATGCGCAGCTCTACAGATCCCGAACCATGCAAGCCAGTGGCGACAGCGGCGAGGAAAAAAAAACTTCACCAATTTGCGAAAGTGAAGATTTAAAAAACCTCGAGAGAAATCCAGGCTCAGTTGGGCATGACCATTTCTCCTATGGCCAAACGTCTTGTGCAGAGCTGCAGTCTAGGCGCAGGAAGCTGGACCTCAGCGAAGACTCGTCTGTCCTTGGAGCCTCACAGGAGTCAGTCTCATGCTCTCACTCCACGATGACCACCACAGCAGCTGCTCAGGATACGGCCTGGTCCAGAAAACTTTGGGATCATCTCGTCGCTGGTCTTGGATCGCATCAGTGGCACTGCATAGTCTGAGGGCCTCGAGATGAGTACCCCCAGGTGGAAATACGGAATAAGGAGAATAATTAGCGTAGCTGCTGTTCATAGTGTATATAAACAAGAAGCAAAATCCTGTGTGGGGCACACTCATGCGTCATACCGCTATGTAATGCACTGAGTGTATGCTCTGCTAAAAAGATAGGTCTTTTATCGATAGGTCTAAGATAGGTATATCCCCACCATGTCAAGAGCAAATCTACGCCCTTGTGCGAATTTATGGGTATTATGTGTATATTTAATATGCATTTTTTGCATGTATTTAATTAAATGCTTTTTTTATATATTATGACCTTTTTTCCTCTTTGGCATGATATCTTTAAACTTTGTGTCGTTCTAGAATTCTGCATACACTGTTCACCCTTTAGGGACAAAAATGGCTCACCTTCACTGAATCTTTAAAATAAAGCAGCTAAATTTATTTTCAATCCTCAAAACTATTTTGCGTGAAGAAACAATCTCCTCTTCATCATAAACTTTGTGAGTGTCTAGGTGCCAGCATTTGTGTCTTAAATTCCGGGAGACCGGGTGTGGAGGGGGCGTTGGGAGTTATTAGGTGTTAGTAACTGTGCCATGGACCGGGTTTCAGGCAGCAATCAGTTACTATACCGACAAAATTACAGAAGAAATAACAAAACGGGAAGGTGGCGTGAGATGGGCCTGAAATACAGGAGACTCCCGGGAAAAACGGTTGTCATAATAATAATAAATAAATAAATAAATAAGGAAACAAAAAATATATATTGTTTAGGGTTTTTTTTTCTGCTGTTAAATGGTGTCTGGGTATTTTTTGACCCAAAAGTCAACATGAGGGTTAATTGCTACAGCAATGTACTGTATTCGAAACAATAAATCTGTATTTTAGATGTTTTAAAGTACTGGAAAAATGCCAAGTTTGTCAAATGTTGTACTATTATGTCCCTTAAAAACAATAAGAATGTCTGGTAACTTTTTTTTTTGACAATTCACAGTATATATTGCACTTAAACAGGGCATGCACCCCCTCATCATTATGTACTGACATGACTAGAGACCCAGCAGTCAGCTTTGAGTACCTACCGTTAGTACAGTTGCATCTGCGGCTGTAATTGCCATCGCAGTCCTCTCTCTCACACAAACACAACCAGATTTATTAGAACTATTATCCGGTATAAAAGAGAAGAATTTCTATCCACTTTGTGGAGACTAAGTACTGGTGTGGAGTCTCTTTAAAATGAAAAAGAGGCCTGGCAATTATGACACTATTAAAATACAGGGAAAAGAAAAATAACATTTTTATTGCAACTTTAATTAAGCCGTAAAAAGCTATAATAATGATATTAAACAGTGTTCAATGTCTTGGGTGGTCTAGTAGGAGCCATCAAGCTCTGCAAAATATGCATCGAAAATCATCTGGTGGTGAAGTGATGAGAGTCAACTATCTAATATAATTGAAATGATGATGTTACGGTACAGCTGTGGATTTTGGCATCAACTTTAAGTGACACAAGAGCTTTTGATTTCAGTCAACATGTAGGGTTATCATTCACATCAATACAATGACATATTTATGAGTGTAAAAGGATGTCAAGGAGATAAAATGTAGGTCAGTGCTTTGATTGAAATCGAGAAGTGATTGGATCATGAAATCGTGTAGTGAATGAGAGATTTGTGGGAGATTATCCTATTTCTGAAACAAAGGCATTCATTATTGAGCGAGCTTTTG
>LR812529.1:37529669-37554669 GCA_903798195.1 Danio kyathit | reverse complement strand
TTTTTTACTCAGTAACGGATATGATTTAAAATGTAGCGAAGTACAATACTTTAGGCAAATCATACTTAAGTAAAAGTAAAATTACAGATTTTAAACACTACTCTAAAAAGTACAAATTCTCAAAAAAACTACTTAATTACAGTAACGTGAGTAAATGTAATTCGTTACTTTCCACCTCTGATACTGATCGTACTGTGTTCACATTTGTCAAGACAACAAAAAATTACGCCAGTTAAAAAACAAACCAGTAAACATTAGCTTACTGAAAATAAGATCTTTTTGAATCATGCTTGAATGAATCATACAGTAACATCAAGACTTTTTTATCAAGAAAGTGAAAACTTTAAGGGTACATTTTATTACAGTGTTTTTTTTTTTTTTTTTTTTTTTTTTTGGATATGCAGTATGTTTTGTTTAAAAATAAATATATCAACGCCTCATATCAGTTTGACACGAGGTGAAATTATTAATACAAATCCAAAATACACATCATTAATACCAACTAATGTTCTGTAAATAGATTCAAACAAAAGCTGCTGTTGGAAGTTAATTGGCACAAGCTTTTTATTTATTTTTTCCATCAGCGTCAAATAAATATGAATCTATCTGTGCACCTCCTGTGATCAAAAGACATGAAAAAAGAGAATTTGCTGTTGAATATCACAGTGCCTGTGTTCAAGGGCAGGTTTTCCTTCAGAATTCAAGATAAATCTGCGTCTGTATTTTCCTGGAAGGTAACCTGATCACACATACATGAGCAATTAAATTCAAGGCCCAGCCTCAAGGCCTTCCCACACCTCCCGCGCTGTCTGCATTGAAGTTTAATATAAGGCCTTTAGTACTGAAACTGCAACCCAGTTAATTGCCATTCTGCCTTGTTATTAAAGTCGTAAAAGAACAAAATGGGCATCCATTAAGGCACTGGCGGACACCCCGTTTGACAAAGATGGCGAGGGAAAATGTTCAAACAAGAAAGGACACCTAATTCCTCTCCGTGTTTATTACCACAAAGGATCTTATTTAAGCATCAATTGAGGCGAGTCACCTTCGATTTCTGCTGCTTAGAAAATTATGTCACCGAACATATTCGCCACTCTATTGAACATTCTCAAAGAGCGAGGAGCACGGGACGACTCTCCGTGTTTAAATAGCTCTCCGACGGCTTTCCTGTGTAAATAATTAGATTCGCTCATTTATCTTAATATCGACCTGTTTGATATTGCTGTGGCCCTCTGGAGTGGATGTGAGAGAGATGAGCGCTGCAGGGCGGCCCATTGTCTGGACTTCTATTCATCTCTCTCTTCATCATTTATGTCCTTTCCTCTTTCTGTCGTCGTCTTTTCCCTTCGCTCTACTTGCCTCGAAGGCCACGTCGGATTGTGTGAGCTTTTGTTGAGTTTAGAATAAGGGAAACACTGTTATAGCTTGACACATAGGATTCACAGAACTAGGGAGTGGTGTCAGCTGTTGAATGTGAAGATAAAAACACCAACGCAATAATAATAATAATAGTAATACATCAGTGATTTATTTAGAGGGGGACATAAATGAGAATTATAGCAAAAGTTTATCCAATAATAACAACTATGCCATCATTTTCTGACCCTTGTTTCATTCTAAACCTGTATGTCTTCCATCAGTGTGACCACAAGTCGGTGTTGTGAATGTCAAAGGGATCCAAATGTCATTCGCCTATCTATATCAATATTTACTGACCCTCATGTCATTTTAAATATTTTTCAGAATAATATTAGTTTCCCTCAGAAGAAAAAAAAGTCATACTGGTTTGAAAAAAACATCCAAGAATCTCGATTTATCAACTTGAATGTTTCAAATGTTTCTTCCCAAATGTCTTCAATTGGATAAAACTGTATTGTATAAATAAAATAATTGTTGAGGGAAATATTTCTGCTCAAAACTGAAGTTTTGTTGAAGTTTTTTCATCATTTACTGACTCTCCTGTCATTCCAAACCTCTGTTTTTTATATCTATAATATAAAACTACTCGTTTCAAAGTATAAGGGTTCAAACAACCCTGAACAACAATAACTTTCATTATATTAACAAAAAGAGGGACATTTTCCTTTTTTAACCCCCTTTTGGAAATATAGTTATGCAGGTTTGGAATAACAGGATATATATATATATATATATATATATATATATAATATTATATATATATATATATATATAGTGGGAAAATAAGTATTGAACACGTCACCATTTTCTTTAGAAAACATATATATCAAAGTGCCGTTGACTTGAAATTCCGCAGATGTTGGTAACAAAGAAATCCACATATGCAAAGAAAACTAAACAAATTAATTTACAAATGATGTTATGCATAATAAAATGAAATGACATGGAGAAAAAATATTGAACACATGAAGAAAGGGAGGTGTAGAAAGGCAGTGAAAGCCCAGACAGCAGCTGAAATCCCTTAGTAGTTATTCAGCAACCCTCTTCCCTTCATCACTGTTAATTAATATTAGCTGATTCAGTCCAACATCTACATTAGCGAGATGATGAAGATGAAACCAGACTGGACATTTCTGCAAGACAATGATCCAAAACACAGAAAAGGAATCTCTCAAATGGTTTTATAGAAAAAAAATCAAGCTGTAGAATGGCCCAACCAACCACCTGACTTGAATCCAATATAAAATACAAATTAAAAATACGATTTGATATAATATATATATAATATATATATATAGATATATTATATATATATAATAATATATATATTATAATATATATATATATATATATATATATTATATATATATATATATATATATATACTGTATATAATTGTATATGCTCTTGACTCTTGATATAGTTTCATTGATGTATTACTTTTATTTGAAATGTCTTTCCAAATGTCTAATGATATTTCAAAAATGAATGTTGTTATTGCTCATAGGATGCTTTAAATGGTACTTAACTTTAATCTCTGCAACAACAAAAAAATAGGTATCAATTTTCAAAGTTAGTTAAAGGGGTCAAAACATCCCTGGACCTTATTGACTTAAACTACACAGACAAAAAAGTAGTTATCTTTGGTTCTCTATAATTTGTATCTATAATATATCTATAGTTCTATACAGGTTTTAAAAGTTCAAAGGGTTCAAACAATGCTGACACCAACAACTTTTCAATGAATTAACAAAAAGATTTCCCCAAAATGATTTCCCTTTAGAAATATAGTCATACAGATTTGGAATAACAGGAGATTCCCAAATGATGTTTAACAGAGCAGGGAAATTTTCACAGTATGTCTGATAATATTTTTTCTTCTGGAGAAAGTCCTTATTTGTTTTATTTCAGCTAGAATAAAAACAGTGTGTGTATGTATGTATGTATGTATTATAATATATTATATATATAATATGATATATATATATAATATATATATATATATATATATATATATATATAGTATTATATATATATATATATTATTATAAAGCAGGGGAAAATAACTATTTAACACGTCACCATTTTTCCCCTTGATGTTGGTGACATGAGAAAAAGTATTGAACACATGAAGAAAGGGAGCTGTAGAAAGGCAGTGAAAGCCCAGACAGTAGCTGAAATCTCTCAGTAGTTCTTCAGCAACCCTCTGCCCTTCATCACTGATTAAATTAATATTAATTTATTATTAAATTAATATTAATTTAATAAACACAAATTAATATTAGTTGCTTCAGTCCAACATTTACATTAGCGGGATGATGAAGATGAAACTAGAGTGGACATTTCTGCAAGACAACACAGCAAAGGAAACTCAAATGGTTTCAAAGAAAGAAAATCAAGCTGTAGAATGGCCCAACCAACCACCTGACTTGAATCCAATATAAAATACAAATTAAAGATCAGATTTGATAGATGAGCAATATATATATAATTTTATATGCTCTTGACTCATGATATTGTTTCATTGATGTATTACTTTTATTTGAAATGTCTTTCCAAATTTCATAAATGGATGTTGTTATTGCTCACAGTATGCTGAAATGGTACTTAACTTGTATAGCTTTATCACTTTTTGGAAAGTAATTTTTAGAGATTGTTGATAATAGGTGACTTTCAAACTACTAGCAGTCAACCAAATATAAGTAAACTGACTGTATAATAACTATTTCTATTTATGGCCCTTTAACACATTCTACCAACTAAAGTCAAATTTGCAAGCATATGTCTCATTTTAATCTCGAAAACGACAACAAAAAATAGATTTTTTGAAGTTAAAGGGGTCAAAACATCACTGGACCCTATTGCCATTCACTAAAAAGACATGTTCTGCAGAATAGTAATAATAAAAAAGAAGGTAATGCAGGATTGGAATGACATTATAATTTTTAAAGTTACAATTTTTAAAGTAGATTTTGCTTCATTGAGGTATAAACTTTGTTTTAAAATGTTCTCCCTTAATGGCTCAGGGCAGATAAAACTTTGGCAAATCTAATATCTTCTCAAATTTTATTGCTCATGTGTTTCTTAATGGTACTGAAAGGAAAAGTTTTATCTAAAAATGAAAGTTATGTCATCATTTACAGACTTTAATGTCTTTATGACTTCATCTCTGCTACCAAAAGTAGACATTTTGAAAGTTAGCGGGGGAGTACAACAACATGGAAATCACTTGACTTGAGTGAATGGGTAAAACATATTCTCAGAAGAAAGTCATACAGGTTGGGGACCGCATTATGATTATTATATTCTAAAATTATTGGGTCACACTTTATTTTGATGGTCCGTTTGTTAAATTTAAGTTACATTGCATCTACATGCCAGTTAATTCTCGTTAGATTATAAGTAAACTAGGTTGGGGTTAGTTTAAGTTGACATGTACTTGCAAAGTTTCTTATAGTCAGTTAAATATCTGTTGAAGGAGCATATCAACAGATATTAAGCAGACAGTCTACTAATACTCAAATGAACCATCAAATAAAGTGTTACCAATTATTGTTTCATTGACATAAACTTTTTTAAAATATCACTAAATTTCTTACGGTGCATTCATATTTGCCTTTACCCACACAATATTGCTGCATTGTCACTAATATTGTCACACATTTAGAATAAAAAAATAGATCTAAATGAGACAATTGCTGTCATAAAGTAAGAATACAGAGCAATGCAATTAAAATTCCCCTGGATATCATCTCAGATAATTCGGTATTATAAGATTTTGATAGAAAAAATACATGTTAGAATTTACACTGTTATCTCAAACTTCTTGGCAAATTTGATTTAGTCCAAATCTCTAGATTAGATACACTTGAGATTACTGTGTCTTTTCTCTCTGGAGAAATAATTGAACCGGAGGCTCGCAGAAAAGTCTCCATTTGCTTTCCATTTGATCTCATTGCTATCTAGGAGAAACAGTTGATCTCATTTGTGTTTTTTTCCTCCTTTGGTTTATCAGATGAGTGAATGAAAGCAGCTCCTATAATGAAATGTTTGCTCAGAACCTGTCGGCCAATCAGCATAGAGATAACACAACACTGGCTTTGCGCTACAGCACATCACTTCCAGGCTCCAACAGTGAAT
Source organism: Danio kyathit (assembly GCA_903798195.1). NCBI lineage: Eukaryota > Metazoa > Chordata > Actinopteri > Cypriniformes > Danionidae > Danio > Danio kyathit. The sequence goes on along the minus strand of LR812529.1, from coordinate 37,549,110 downwards.
TTAATTTGGTTTTATTCAACCCCAGACTGAAATGGGGAACCTATATTTTTTGCTGCCGGAATGTAAATTTCCTGCCGGCAGAACTGCTATTAAATCAATGGGCCTGCTGAAATCTGTTTGAGTGGAGTTTTGCTAAAGCTTTGAATCTGGACAAACTCTCTCAGCAGGCACTGATCTCTAATTCCAACAGTCTGTGCATATGAATTATTAATTTAGCCATTATGCTAAGTCTCCCTTTCTGGATCAATTCATTATTAGCTTTGGCGATTATAGCACATGTATGCATAGAATATTCAAAATGAAACACAATTGATTTATGGACATTGAGAGGGTGAATTTGTGAAACAATAGCCATTTCGGAGGGGGGAAAGCATCCTAAAGTCCATAGTTCATTCATAGCAAGGTAAATAAAACAATAATGATTAAGCATACACTGTAAAACCCAATAAGTTAAGGTAACTCAAACCATTTAAGAAAACCGATTGCAACCAACAATTTAAATGTTCAAAAACTAACGAGTACTGTGAACTTAATCAATTTGAGTAAACAAAGCAATTTGAGCACAGTAAAACCCAATAAATGAAGAGAACTCAAACCAACTGAGTACTGTAAAACCCAATTAGTTAAGGCAACTCAAACCATTTGAGGAAACCGAGTGCTACTTACCATTTGAGTTAAAAAAAATTAATCTACTTAAGCACTGTGAACTTACTCCATTTAAGTAATAAGGTATTTAATTAACTCATTGACTTCAACACTGAGTTCAAAACTCTTTTCAAATTAGTAGAATTAACTTTCAGTAAATTTTGAGTTAACTACACTCATTTCATTTGATAACCCACATGTAAAGACCCTATATGAGGATATATGCACATATGTGAAACCTATATGCAGTATATGATAATATATATGCTGCATATATGCGTATATATGCCACATATATGCAAAATTGAGGTGCATATACTGGCCATATACTGTAGGTCTCCTGTATTGCTTCTTTATATCTACATATAAGCCCATGTACATACAAGATATGTCTCCTATATAGCTCATATCTCACTTTGGCAACTGTCATACATGATGTACATATATTATGTACTTATAATATAGGAAAACAGCCAATTTTATATAGGTCACATATACTGTATTAAAAACCTATATCAAAACCTATATTAAAACATACAGTTGAAGTCAGAATTATTAGCCCCCCTTTTAATTTTTTTTCTTTTTTAAATATTTCCCAAATGATGTTTAACAGAGAAAGGGAATTTTCACAGTATGTCTGATAATATTTTTTATTCTCGAGAAAGTCTTATTTGTTTTATTTTGGCTAGAGTAAAAGCAGTTTTTAATTTCTTAAAAACCATTTTAAGGTCAAAATTATTAGCCCCTTTAAGCTATATATTTTTTCAATACTCTACAGAACAAACCATCATTATACAATAACTTGCCTAATTACTCTAACCTGCCTACTTAACCTAATTAACCTAGTTAAGCCTTTAAATGTCACTTTAAGCTGTATAGAAGTGTCTTGAAAAATATCTAGTCAAATATTATTTACTGTCATCATGACAAAGATAAAATAAATCAGTTATTAGAAATGAGTTATTAAAACTATTATGTTTAGAAATGTGTTAAAAAAAACTTTGTTTTGTTAAACAGAAAATGGGGGAAAAATAAACAAGGGGGCTAATAATTCTGACTTCAACTGTATGTTTATATAGGTTTTTTCCATGTGGGAAAGTTGACTGTTGGGTTTTACAGTTTAGTAAATATAAAAATAACACAGTTCATACATCTTCTATAACAATATTAGCACAGTGAAATCATGTTTGAAGCTCTTTTTTTTCTCCTCGAAGCTGATTAAAACATTTGACAGCCAATCAGAGTCCATTATAGACAGATTAAATATTTAACAACACAACTGCACTGATCCTAGCTTTCTTTACCGTTATTGTTCTTGATGTGAATTTGAATATATTCACTAATCTCCACCAATCCAGCTTAATCTGGTGCTTAATGCACTGTGCCATAATTTAATTAAACAAGTGCTTTTTTTTTTTGCTTAATTACACACTGTTTTATGTAAATAAGCTTACTTTAGATTTAAGTAATTCTGTCATCTTGTATGGAAAACATGGTGATAGAACAGATTGTTTTGAGGGTTTCTGAAAGACATTTGTGTGTTTTTGTATTGGTTGTAGCAGAAGTAATTCATTCGAGGACTGAGAGTAACATTATACATAGGGATATATGTTGACGGATAGTGTTAAACTTTGTTTTTATATAAATATCTGAAAAATAGCTGGTAAGTTGTTTAATGTAATTCATTGGCCTATAGTGAAATGCAGTTTACATTTTTATAATTATGCACATTTTCTGCTTGTTGCATTCTATTGATTCTGGATGTTGATGTGTTTGATTTTCTGTGAAATGTTTTATTATTTAATTAACGTTGAAAAGCTTAATAAAGCATGCACTGAAGCATAAAGGGTTGTTTATGTTTACACTTTTCCAAGTTTAGAAGTTTTAGATGCAAAATTTAATGGAGAGTATTTTAAAGGGATAGTTAACCCAAAAATGAAAATTTACTCAACATTTACTCACTGTCATGTGGTTCCAACCTTTTATGAGTTTCTTTTCGACATTGAACACAAAAAAAAAAAAGATATTTAAAAAAAATGGCTATTGACATCTATAGTATGGAAAAAAAAACTATGCAAGTCAATGGCTACTTTGGGTAATTTTAATGGCATGTGTTTGGGTTTAGAAAAAGTGGAGGGTCAGTAAATGACTAGTCCTGATAGCAATCATTAAATTAAGTTGTCCAAATGTATTTACACTGACCGGCCACTTTATTAGGTACACCTTACTAGTACCAGGTTTGACACACTTTTGCCTTCAGAACTGCCTTAATCCTTTATGGCATAGAATCAACAAGGTTCTGGAAATATTCCTCAGAGATGTTGGTCCTTATTAACATGATAGCATCATGCAGTTGCTGCAGATTTGTCGGCTGCACATCCATGATGCAAATCTCCCGTTCCCCACCACATTCCCAAAGGTGCTCTATTGGATTGAGATCTGGTGACTGTGGAGGCCAGTTGAGTACAGTGAACATACTGTCATGTTCAAGAAACAAGTCTGAAGTGATTCGCACTTTATAGGAATGCACATGGTCAGCAACAATACTCAGGTAGGCTGTGGCGTTGACACGATGCTCAATTATTACTAATGGGCCCAAAGTGTGCCAAGAAAATATCCCCCACACCATTACACTACCACCACCAGCCTGAACCGTTGAGACAAGGCAAGATGGATCCATGCTTTCATGGTGTTGACGCCAAATTCTGACCCTACCATCTGAATGTCACAGCAGAAATCAAGACTCATCAGACCAGGCACTGTTCTTCCAATCTTCTATTGTGCAATTTTGGTGAGCCTGTGCGAACTGTAGCCTCAGTTTCCTGTTCTTAGCTGACAGCAGTGGCACCCAGTGTGGTCTTCTGCTGCTGTAGCCCATCCACCTTAAGGTTCGCCATGTTGTGCGTTCAGAGATGCTCCTCTACATACCTCAGTTGTAACGAGCAGATCGCCTTGACCATGTCTACATTACTAAATATATTGAGTTGCTGCTATGTGATTGGCTGATTAGAAATTTGCGTTAACAAGCAGTTGGACAGTGTACCTAATAAAAGGGCCAGTGAGTGTATATGTATTTGAATATTCTATGGAAGGTGTAAGACCAAGAAAAGTCCATCCAATCAAAATGTTCGGTCTGAACATTACGTTAGGCTGTCTGACCTGCCAGTTAAAGTAACTGCACACATCTGCCCACAATGTTTGTGTAGAAAATATTACGTCATCGGCACATTCATGGATGTGGTTCAGTCATAGAATGGCAAGCAAACATCAACAACCTACTTGTTTTATCAAAACTAACTGCTTGAAGCTTTTTTATAGATTACTAACTACAATAGTTTTCGTTCTGTGAATGATAAATTATGTATTGTAGTGATGTTGTCTAGTGCTCAATTTGCAATGTAGCACATATGCTTTCAATGCGTTCACACTTAGCATTGTTTTAACATTTTAATAATCACTATAGATTGCATCCACCTTATAATTGTTGCTCCTGCTTGTTTGCGACCAAATTTTTCCCAGTTTATGCACTGCATTAAAAAAAAAGGGAAAAAAAAGAAGTTTTATACATAACGAAAGAATTATGCAGCACACCTTAAGCTGAACTCCAGCACAGGCCATCCTCTCCAAACTCATCCGTCATGTCCTCTCATTTTGAGCACGGATGCATAATTTACCGAGCTTCAATATGAATCCCAGCTTATTCCTCTGATATCCAGCGCTGGTCAATTATCTCATATTATCAATATCTGCCATCTATATTGCATTGGCTCATTTGAATTTCATAACCAAACACTAATATTCTGCCTTTTTATGAAACCTTTATGGTAATGCGGCCAAGGTTCTCGGGGCTATCAATTACTTAGTGTGTGTCTGTAAAGCTGGAGCGAGTGGGAACTAATGTCTTGGCCCTTAAGGTGGCAGGACATACCATCTTTTACCTTCATTACTGCAGTGAAGTGATGGTTTCCTTCCCAACCCCTATGGCAAGTCATTTAACCTATCTACACTCCAGTCGCACAGTTTGTCAAAGCACATTCATGCAACTGCAGTACGGCTATTAGAGCCACAATGGCGATCGTGTAGGAGTACGAGAAGTTGAAGTAAGTGATGATAACCGGTTTGGCTCTGGTGAAATATAGTGTTTTGCGCAGTTCATTTTAAGAACTTCATGTTTCACACATGTGAATTTTTTTCACTTCACTGCAACATTTGAGCTGCCATCCAGCATAGAAGGTGTGTTTTATGTGGATTATTGTTTTGGAAACAAGAGCATACTCTGATTCATCTTTCAGTAAGAGAAAAATGGCATGGTTCAAACCTTTATGTTAAACATATCCCATAGTAGGTGGTGGTGGTGGTGGGGCGGGAATGGGTATACTGTACATAGATTGCTGGGTGACCATTAACCGTTTTCTCAGAGAATGACAAGCTGACGAAAACATTGCTGCAACTGATACAAGTGTTATTTATGGAGAAAATTAAAAAGCACTGCTGTTCCATATACAGTTGAAACCAGAAGTTTACATACACTGTATAAAAAGCACATAACCCTTTTAAAAAAAAGTCAGATGTCAATTTGACTAAACTTTTTCACTTTTAGGTAAGTTAAGATTATCAAATTTGTTTCTGTTATGCTTAATAGCAGAATAATGAGAGATATATTTTTTGAGAAATTGTTATAACTTTTCTTGAAAGTCAAGTTTACATACAATAAGATTATTATGCCTCTGAAAAAGCTCAGATAATGGTGTCAAGGTTTTGGAAGTTTCTGATTGGCTAATTGACAACATTTGAGTTAATTGGAGGCACAACCTTAGAATAGTATTTAAGGAAAACCTCAAACACACTGCTTCCTTGTGTGACAACATGGGAAAATCAACAAGCCAGAATCAACAGAAAAGCCAGATTACAATTTGCTAAATTACACTGGGAAAAAGACACATTTTTGGAGACATGTCCTGTGGTCTGATGGAACTAAAGTTGAACTGTTTGGCCATAATGACGAGTGTTACATTTGGAGGACAAAGAGGAAAGCTTACAAGCCTAAGAACACCATCCCAACTGTGAAGTATGGGGGTGGCAGCATCATGTTGTGGGGCTGTTTTGCTGCAGGAGGGACTGGTCCACTTCACAGCATAGATGGCATCATGAAGAAAGAACATTATGTAGAAATACTGGAGCTCAATCTCATGACATCAGCCAGGAAATTAAAACTTGGCCACAAATAGGTCTTCCAAATGGACCATGACCCTTAGCATACTGCCAAATTAGTTAAAATGTGCTTTAAGGACAACAGAGTGAATGTTTTGGAGTGACCATCACAAAGCCCTGTCTCAATCTATAGAAAATTTGTGGGCAGAGTTGAAAAAGCTTGTGTGAGCAAGACAAACAACAAATCTGACTCCAATTACACCAATTCTGTCAGGAGGAATGGGCCAAAATTCCTGCAAACTATTGTGAGAAGCTTGTGGAAGGATACCCAAAACATTTGACCAAAGTTATACAGTTTAAAAGCAAAGCTAAAAAAATACCAAGGAAATGTATGTAAACTTTTGACTGTCTAGAAATTAATTAAAAAATCTAAAAAAAAAATTCTCTCATTATTCTGGCATTTAGCAAATCTAAATCATTTAGGTAATCCTAACGGACCTATGTGACAGCATAGAATGTGTGTGTGTGTCCCTGTCCATTATTGTTTTGCAACTACAAACATACTCTGATTCATCTTTAAATTGGAAAAACTGCATGAACCTCAAGACAAATATTAAATTATTTATCCCAGTCAGTGTGTGTGTGTGTACTTGTGTGTGTGTGCGTGAGGATGTCCGAGATGATGCAACGATGGCCTCATCTGTTTTGTTCATAATGTGAATGAAACTGAACAAAAAAACCTTTTCAACAGCAACAAAAACCTTTGCACAACGCATAGGTAATAGCTCACATCTACAGAACAATCACGCCATTGTGTGCATGCTACGATAAAAGGCTTTCATCTGACTTTCTCAAACGAAATGAGAAGATCTGTTGCTGAACTGCATTGTCATAAAACTGGGACTCGCTAATGACTTAAAGACTAGCAGGACAACACAAGACGTATTGACTGTAATTGGAGGTTTTGTATGTAGACTGATGGCAACCGTATGGTAAAAAATCACTACACAGAATGGCAGCACAGATTGAGAGAAATGAGCTCTAAGAAAACCAGGCTGTCCAGGTAGAAAAGAGGAACTGTGTGTTTTCTGAATTTTATTATATACAGTTGTCAGAATTATTACCCCCCCCACCCCCCCCACCCCAAATTATTAGCCACCATGTTTATTTTTTCCCCAATTTCTGTTCAATGGAGAGATTTTTTCAACACATTTCTAATCATAATAGTTTTAATAACTCATCTCTAATAACTGATTTATTTTATCTTTGTCATGATGACAGTAAATAATATTTTACTAGATATTTTTCAAGACACTTCTATACAGCTGAAAGGGACGTTTAAAGGCTTAACTAGGTTAATTAGGTTAACTAAGCAGGATAGAGTAATTAGGCAAGTTATTGTATGACGATGGTTTGTTCTGTAGACTATCGAAAAAATAGGGGCTAATAATTTTGACCTTAAAATGGTTTTAAAAAAATTTAAAACTGCTTTTATTCTAGCTGAAATAAAACAAATGATAAAAAATATTATCAGACATACTGTGAAAAGTTCCTTGCTCTGCTAAACATAATTTGGGAAATATTTTAAAAAGAAAAATTAATTCAAAGGGGGGCTAATAAATAGCATATATATATATATATATATATATATATATATATATATATATATATATATATATATATATCCTCTGACGATTCCACGCAAGCGCAGGTTTCCAGATTGACGTGAGTGTGCCTGACTATCAAGCCTAAAGCCCAAAACTTTTGGAACATTAAGTAAACAACTTGCATTCAAATCAATAACACGGATCATTGTGCGCCAAATCTCTAGACGATACTAACACCGATGCTTCAAAGTGTCTTATAAGTGTAAATTCCAACCGCTGCAAAACACAAGCAGTGTGTGAGCTGTCAAACAACCTTGATGCGCTTTTGTACTCTGCACCATTTAGCTGTTTAATAGCTATTTTGCTCCTCAAGTGCAATATCTCTGTGAAATCCACTCTCGTAATGCAAAACTCATTTAATGGCCTGTTATTGAAGCACCTAGGCCTGTGTAGTGTAGGTTAAGCAGATGGAGCTCTTGTGTTCTGATTGACAATGAGATCATTATACAATGAGGAAGCATCAGAACTGGGAGATCTATTAAAAGAGTCAGTGTCTATAGGTGTCTTTTTGGAAAGAGCGAGAAAGAGGAGGAAGAGGTCATAATTTATGAGGAATCTAAACAAGCTGTTGAATAATTTACCATTGTAATGTGGCAGCAAGAGGATAAAAGACGTTTTGGCTGAAGATTACTCGCTGTAGGAAAGTCTCTGAAAGCTTTGACTGCGGAAAATTCGAGTTGTGTAACAGCGCAGGGCACTGAGCTTGCAGGCAAAGACATAGAAGGATCTATCTTTGTCTCTGTGTGTAATTCTTTATCCATTTGTTCTTTATTCTGCACACAGTGTAGATCCAATCAACAGGTGCAAATGAGAGGATCCTAACCTCAATTATAGACGTGTGTTTTGCAGAAAACCACTTGAACTGAAGTTCTGCTTAAAAAAAAAAAAAAAAAAACGAACAATAATACATAGAAGCAATGTGACAGAAATGTGTGTGTGCGTGTGTGTGCCTTGTATTCCTTACATTGTGGGAACCAAATGTCACCAGAAGTATAGCAATAACAGTACATTTTTACATCATGGGGATTTTTTTGATTCCCATGAGGAAAACGGTTCATAAATCCCACATAATTAAATATTTTGAAAATGTAAAAACACAGATTGTTTCCTGTTAAGGTTGGGTTTGGTGGTAGGTTGGAGTAGGGATATATATAAATAATATACAGTCTGTACAATGTAAACATATTTACATCTTAAGGAAGTCCCCATAAAGATAGCTGTATGTGTGCATGTGAAATCGAAAGCTGCCTGCCAAACTGTCTATGCGCAAGGAAAAATTGCTGATTTTAAGTCGCATACTTCCAAGAATAAAGTGGTTTGATATTTTCCAAAACCACCTTTTTTAAAGGTGCAGTATGTAAGTTTGACACCCAGTGGTTGAACTAGGTATTGCACTCCAGGATCAAAACACATTTTCACTCGGCTCCTTTTCTGACGATTCCACGCAAGCGCAGGTTGCCAGATTGACGTGAGTGTGCCTCTTTATGTGCTTTATTCTGTGTTTATTCCGTGTTAAATGCTAATAATGTGAGTTTGAATGCCATTTAACATGACATTTATTGCCATACTACTGAAAGCAGCAGCAGATAGTTCACCTCAGATCTTGAAAACAAAATAAACCATTTGAAATTGAACTTTAGAACTGTGGCTCAGTGCAAATCAACACATCTCAATCATGCAGCATGTACATATTATAATGTTAAAGAGGTTTAATAGGTAGTAATTCGATTGTGAACTTTACCATTTCATTGGAGTGCAGTAAGTGCACTATTCTGTGCTTCTGAATGGCTGTATTTCAATTTCTGTCGTGTTTTATCTGTTGCAAACAGCCAAATTGCTTATCACTGCATATCTGGTCATGTAGCGTTTTGTTTGGTCACGGGGTTACAATGTAATCTGCTCACCTAATGTTTACATTCATAATATTTATATCATTTGCTAATTAATAACTATTCCATATGGAATTCCGAACCTGCGTCTCATTTTGGGGCTCTTACTGTCCACCGGAGGTCATATTTTGGTCACGGACGCATACTTTAAGAGACTTTCTGACTGAATGAATCAAATACGCTGTTTTCCATGAAGGCAACCCCGAGTGCTGAAATATAATTGGCTAAACTGGCATTGGGTGGGTTAAAAGAATCAAAGCAAAGACAGACATTCCGACATTTTCATAACAGACATTTTCAAAGCAGAATATCTGACTTTAGCATTGTTTTTCAGATAAACAAGAATGTTCACTTGGCATGTTTTTTTAAATATCTGCAAACATATTATAGTGTTTTATGCTTAAGAAAAGTCAAACACTTACATACAGCACTTTTAAACTAAGTAATTTTACAGAAAGCAAACACTTGAAATGGTCGGTGATTTAACAAAACCACAAGCAAAACTGTTGTGTTTTAAAAGGTTGGTTTGCAGTGCACATTCTTGAAGTGTTGCCATGTCCACTTATTTTTAGCTCAGCATATTAAGCATCCTTGGGCTTAAGTTTGAGGCAGCATGGAGTAAATTAAGTAAACAGGTGCAGGTTGTGATATGTTGGTATGTGACTCATTTTTTTCTAAGACAGCATTTGTGTTTAGATTATTGTGGGCTTGGTTTTATTTGTTGTGTTTTTAAAAGGGCTCCTATTTCACACTTTTTACAAGATTTAAGATATGTCTTATGTGTCTTTATAATGTGTCTGTAAAGTTTCAGCTCAAAGTACTCTTCAGATCATTTATTACAGTGCATTCCGAAAGTATTCATAGCGCTTCACTTTTTCCACATTTTTTTATGTTACAGGCCTTATTCCAAAATGAATTAAATTTATTTATTTGCCCAAAATTCTACACACAATACCCCATAATAACAATGTGATTTTTTTATTTTTTTTTTAATTTCTGCAAATTTATTAAAAATAAAACCCCTGAAAAATCACATGTACATAAGTATACACAGCCTTTGCTCAATACTTTGTTGATGCGAGCTTGGCACACCTGTCTTTGGGTATTTTTGCCCATTCCTCTTTGCAGTACCTCTCAAGCTCTGTGAGGTTGGATAGGAAGCGACGATGTACAGCCATTTTATTAAAATCTATAAATATATTAAAATGTATACACTATTTCTAATACAATTTTGTCCTTTAATACAAGCAGTAAGATATATGAACTGTAGCTTTAATTTGACCTGCTCAAAGAAAACACTCTTTTTGAATGTATCAAACAAAACTTCAATACATGCACAGAAGACAACATGAGCATTCATTGCAAATAAACTAATGTAAATATTATCCCGCTTGCTTTTTGAGCGCTGTCAATCGAGGTCTTACACCCCTATCACTGGTCATTGTCTTCACCCGCTTAACAGAAAGGGCTGCGATTGGCTTTAGAAATGAAAGCGCTGTTCACCAATGAGTGATGCGGGAAGAACAGCCGTGGTTACAGTCTATATGCGAATAATACGCGGTTATTACAGGTAATCCATAATAGACACAGTAGAGAAAAGTTGCACCTCAGGCACGCTCGTGTCTGGATCCACAAGTATCGCTTTAACAGCCGAGAGGAAAGGAAAAGTTACCTCACAAACACGCCAGCGGGTCAAACAGCCAAAGTGAGAGAGAGAAGCAGAGATGGATTTTTACAGCATTTCTTCCTATGAAACAGCGGCTCGTGTGCTGTGTCTTCTTCACAAGCAGTTGAACTGTGCATAATTATCTACCTTTTAAGTAGTAGGAGCATTTTATTTACTCACCCTCGCCTCCTTCGCTATAGTATTCTACAGTGATATCGCGCATAGAAGATAAATGACGTCAGTATTTAATAACCGGTTATGATTATTACGGAACCGATATCGAATTGTCCCCATCTGCATCGCGGTGCACCGAAGAAACAATTCATTTTGACACCCCTACCAGGAAGTGAAGAAAGCCATTTCGAGGTGGGAGGGAAAGGTATGGCATTTAATAAAAATTTACGTGTGCAAATTCATTTTTACAAAATAATGAAGTGCACATATTTATCGTTTATAACAAGAACTACTACAGTGTATAAAATAAGAAGAGTAATTATTTTTTATTTCATGACGACCTTAAAAGTGGGATCCTGTTATTTTTGTCCCCTCTAACAGCTTGCTTTACTCAAATATGTCACATTGTGTGCAATAAATGGATTGTAATGTGTGAGAGGTGCATGTAAAGAGAGACATCTCTCACATATGCAGCATTTTTAATTAATGATCATGGACATGTTCCCAACTACATCTAACACCTTAACTTGTGTTATTCACACTAGTCTAACACTTGTCACAGTTTCATGGACATAACAACAAAGAGTGGGTGAAAAAAAAAAAAAAACTGGAACAGTCTCCCAAACCATTATATCAAAAATCAGTCAGAACGATCATGTTTGATATTCAGGACGGAGCGATGAGTGCCGGCGCTCCCGTATGCTTTTACTCAACTATAATTAGGTTAATTAATCTTGTTGCCGATCCAGGACTTGACAAGATTAAACATCCAGGATGTTGGTAGCTGGACTTTCCAGCCCATCAAATTTGCACGTCGCTCCCCAGAGATCAATTTATTTTCAATTAGAACAGCAGGATGTGAGAGCCGATTGGAGGAGAAGAGTTTCTCTTTTCACAGTCTAGCAGACACAGAAATCTTCAGCCAAGCTCACCAAATGTGTCAGTGCGTTTAAAGAGTCATTGAGAAGAAAGCAATGTGCAAAGTCACACCAATGTTTGATTACTTCCTGTGTTAGAAATGAAGTTGCAACTTAGCTCCGTTTTTATTTGGAATATGTGAATATGGATCTTTTAATTTTGCCTTTTACTTTAAATTACTTTAACCACTACTTTAACTACTTTAGCTTTAACTAATTAATTCTATTTTATTCATAAAATCAGGCCATAAGTCTTGGTTTCTGAAAAATGAAAAAAAAAAAAAAAATTTAAATAAATAAAGGTCATGTTTTTGTGTTTATATAAAATTTTAGACAATACAATACCAACATTTTAATCTTGTGATGGTTTTGAAAAAAAATTTGAACAGCCATTTATTGCCATCACAACAAATTAAAACATTAGTTATTTTGAACAATTGTCATTTTCTGAATGCAAATATAAAGTATTAAAAATATATAATATAAAATATATAATATAATATAATATAATATAATACAACATAATATAATACAACGTAATATAATATAATATAATATAATATAATATAATATAATGTAATATAATATAATATAATATAAATGGTTGAAGTCAGAATTATTAGCCCCCCTGTTTATTTTTTCCCCAATTTCTGTTTAACGGAGAGAAGATTTTTTTCAACACATTTCTAAACATAATAGTTTTAATAACTCATTTCTAATAACTGGTTTATTTTATCTTTGCCATGATGACAGTAAATAATATTTGACTAGATATTTTTCAAGACACTTCTATACAGCTTAAAGTGACATTTAAAGGCTTAACTAGGTTAACTAGGCAGGTTAGGGTAATTAGGCATGTTATTGTATAATGATGGTTTGTTCTGTAGACTATCGAAACAAAATATAGCTTAAAGGGGCTAATAATTTTGTCCTTAAAATGTTTTTTTTTAAATTAAAAACTGCTTTTATTCTAGCCTAAATAAAACAAATAAGACTTTCTCCTGAAGAAAAAATATTATCAGACATACTGTGAAAATTTCCTTGCTCTGTTAAACATCATGTGGTAAATATTTAAAAAATATATAATAAATTCAAAGGGGGGCTAATAAATCTAACTTCAACTGTATATGTATATATGTACACACACACATTTCCATACCTACCTAGCTATTACATAAGAAACAGAATTGTTCAGTGGTTTCTATGTTTTCTTTATATATGTATTTGTCAGTTGTGTTAATTTAAATGGAAAAACAAGTTTATTTTTCTGACTGCACTGCCAGACAATTTGTCTTGTTTTAATACCGCCGAAGCCAAATAGCTATTTATGTAATTATCACAGTGATTTAGTGGCGGCTAATGTTCCTGTAATAAAGTTTAAAGCAATAAACATTACCATTGAGATACTTAGAGACACTCTTAAGAGTGAAGATGACCTTCACTTTCCACAGTGTGGTTAAAGGGCCTTCAGAAAAGTGGATGCTGGAGTTTTACAAGGGGCTCTAGTTTTAAAAGCCCAGTTTGTACAATCCAGTCAATTTCTGTAATACAAAAATAAACATTACTCAGTGTTTTTGTTTTGTTTTCTCAGTACAAAAGTTTGGAAGCGTTGTTTTCTTGAACAAGATTATGCCTCAGCAATAAAATATCAAATACAAAGGGTTTCAGAATGGAAGAAGTGGTTACATATTGATGCATATATTTTTTTTTTTTTGCACAATTTAGGAATATTTAGATTTCGGTATATTTACCAAAACGTGAAAGATTGATCCGTTAAAGAGCATAATGTAAAATACTGCAGATGATTCTACTAACAATGAGGACATAAAAGAATACAGACACTGCAGAATAGTCCCATGATGTCCAGTGCAAAATTAATGCACATTATAAATAATGTGGGTTCATAATCAATATGTTTGTATATCTTATTTAATTCCTTTGTGTTTTTTTTGTCCAACAGCATCTATATTCCTTCTGTTAGTGACAGCAAGTCCTCAAACCATTCATTCAAAAATCTTTGCCATTCAAAAAGAGTGACTTTATTTATAAATGGATCATTGAAGAAAAAAAAAAACACACACAAGCTAATATGGAAAATGTGTCTTGGTGTACATTTTTGAGAACTTAGAAATATGTGCGCATGGATACATATGACTGCATTTTATGTGTGTGACTTGGGAGTTGGAGCGGAACAGACTGGGGTTCGAGCCTGATGAAGGACCCAAAAGGAAAACTAAATCCAAAAAAGCAATGCAAGATTGCAGTAGAAGCATGTGGCCGTGATGACTTTTCTCTTCTAGTTTGATTTGGAAAACACTAAAGGTTGGGTTTAGAGAAGGCGATGTGTGGGTCAGTAGATATCAAGCTGATATTTCATGCACGACGACAAGCCATTTGGATTCTCTCATGGACACGCACATTAATATGCGCAGAAATGTATACAGCGAATTTTACAAGAAATGCGACTTATGAGAAAGCGTGGCCCAGTAACATATTTGAGATTGTCAAAAATGTACACAGCGCCCTCTAGTGGATTTGTGAAAACAAAAACTGCAAGAAAACATAGTCCACATTGTAAAATAATATCTGTTAATTAACAGTTTCTGTATTTTGTATTTTCTGTTTATTTACTGTTGTATTATGGGATGTTGATCTCTGCTCTGTTTACTGTTGATGTTCACAAAGTGACTTTTAGTAGATTGAAATAATATATAGACAAATAAGGAACACGTACTGGCAGCTTATTACAAGTTTTTTTGCATCGTAATACACAACACCAACCCAGAAAATATATCACTTTAAACTATTTAAAATGTCAATAAAGTCACTTTTTCCAACTTTTTAAGGTTAAAAGTAGTCAGAAGAAAGATTAAGGTCTCCTAATGCAATTTAGAAGCACAAATAAACAGGGAGAAAATTAAAAATTAAAAACATGAATCACAAAATACAAAAAACTGCTAATATACAGATATTTTTACAGTGCAGGGTACATATGTGTCAGTTCTCAAAAATGTAGTCCTGGGCACATATTTACAATGAGCCTGGGTTGGAATAAACACAACATTTCTGAGATGCACAAATGTTCTTCTTAGAATTTATTTTAAACTATTTTTCCTTATAAAACAAAAAAAGAAACTATTGTTTCTAAAATGTTTTAACTTCTGGTTTGTTGAACTATTATACAAATCAAATATATCATTTAAAATCACTCTTATGAACTGATTTTAATAAAAGCAGCAACATATATTGTACATTTTTGTTTCATAACTGGAATTTTAGTGTTAGGTGACGCAGTGGCGCAGTAGGTAGTGCTGTTGCCTCACAACAAAAAGGTCGCTGGTTCGAGCCTCGGCTGGGTCAGTTGGCGTTTCTGTGTGGAGTTTGCATGTTCTCCCTGCGTTCGTGTGGGTTTCCTCCGGGTGCTCCGGATTTCCCCACAGTCCAAAGACATGCCGTACAGGTGAATTGGATAGGCTAAATTGTCCGTAGTGTATGAGTGTGAATGAGTGTGTGTGGATGTTTCCCAGAGATGGGTTGCGGCTGGAAGGGCATCTGCTGCGTAAAAACGCATTTAATATTCTGTATTATACGGTGGGAGTTTGAAAGTTTATTTATTTATTTATTCATTCATTTATTTTTTAATTTATCAATCATTGCGTCAACTCATATACTGTTAAAATAACAAATTACAGTATTATCAAAGAGCGACGCAGTGGCGCAGTAGGTAGTGCTGTCACCTCACAGCAAGAAGGTCGCTGGTTCGAGCCTCGGCTGGGTCAGTTGTCGTTTCTGTGTGGAGTTTGCATGTTCTCCGTGCGTTTGCGTGGGTTTCCCTCACAGTCCAAAGACATGAGGTACTAGCGAATCGAGTAGGCTAAATTGTAGTGTATGAGTGTGAATGACATCCATGTGTATGGATGTTTCCCAGAGATGGATTGCAGCTGGAAGGGCATCTGCTGCGTAAAACATGTGCTGAATAAGTTAGCGGTTCATTCCGCTGTGACGACTCTAGATTAATAAAGGGATTAAGCCGAAAAGAAAATGAATGAATGAATGAATGACTATTATCAAAGACAGACGGTAATTGTCACAAACCTCTATACAGTAAAGTCAGACGCAACAATAACTAGGCCTAATGTCCGGTCATTTTTCACTGCATGTCCTCATTAAATGCAGGGTTTGTGCAATGCAATCTCACAGCAATTTGTCTCCATTTTATGTTAGTGACTAATTCATATAATCACTTTGGTGTATGATTTGGTACAATCTGCTCATTGATGGTTATGTTTAGAGATGGGCATATTAATGAGATTACTAAAAATGACCAAAATGCAAAACACTTACATTTCCCCATGATATCAAGCTGGTTGTGCACTACCGCAAGCTTTCAGTAAATCTTTTTATATTGGAATACACACATACATCCAATCTCTTTGTGGCGATTAAAGTGTCTGCATATGAAAGGGCAATTCACCAAAGACCACCAAACATATTAAATTCATAAGCAGATTGGCAGGTGTGTGTATGTGTGTGTGTGTGTTCAACAACACATGGATGGTGACCAGGCCCTTTGATTGTGTCCCGCTGACGAACACACCAATTCTCGGACATGCTCACACTCTCTGATCTGTGTAAGAGACTCCCTTCAGAGCGGCATCTGTCATCCAGAGCTCTCACCACCTGTCACATCCACTACATCGCATATCACAAACCTCGGAAAATTGAACTACAGAACAGCCGTCAATCTGGTCAATCTGCGCATTCATGAAGAGAACTGAGAACTTGTTTAAAAACAAAACGAAACGTTGAAGCACTCCAAATGTGCTCCTTTCTAGGATGTGTCAAGCTAAACTGTGCTTGAACTCTGTAAATAGCATTACTAAAGATAATTACATTAAGGAGTTTATGCTAATCTTCTTAAGGCTTATCATGTCATAATTATTATAGAGAGTGGCGCAACATAGCTGCGTCAACAGCAAGTGTGAAAATGACTTTAGTCAAAGGTTCATCTACAGGAAACTCAATATCCCATGGGGAAAACACAAAACAAATCATAAACTAATATCTTAGTTGTTTGTGGGAGAGTGCAATGCAATCAAATGGAGAGCAAACTGAGTGAACTGTTCCTTTGGCTTACAATAAAAATTCAACCTGTACTTTATTTCTTCTACAGAACACAAAGGCTAATGCTTTATTTTATCATAAGCTATCATTTTGATTTCAGTGTAATGACCACATCACTTTGTACTGTGTTCATTATAGTCTTCTGAGGCCAAATTGTTATTTTTGTAGTGAACGAATCAAAGTTTAAGTCATTTTCCCCTGAAAACATTGACTCTGCTCTTGCTCAGATTCATGAGAGATGCTGCCATATTTAATTTGAGATCAAATTACTAAATCTTTATAATTAAATATTCAGTTAGGATTTAATTTAAATACAGGCTTTATAAATATTAATTAAATCATTTTCTTTTCGGCTTAGTTCATTTATTAATCTGGGGTCGCCACAGCGGAATGAACCCCCAACTTATCCAGCATATGTTTTACGCAGCGGATGCCCTTCAAGCTGCAACCCATCACTGGAAAACTACCATGCACACTCATTTACACACACACTCATACACTACAGTCAATTTTAGCATACCCAATTCACCTGTACCACATGTCTTTGGACTTGTGGGGGAAACCGGAGCACCCGGAGGAAACCCACGCAAACACGGGGAGAACATGCAAACTCCACACAAAAACAGCAACTGACCCAGCTGAGGCTCGAACAAGCGACCTTCTTGCTGTGAGGCGAATGTACTACCCATTGTGCCACCGCGTTGCCAGTTTTATGAAAAACCTTCATTAATATTTTTAATTTTGTAATATTTGTAATTTGTGTAGTGTTTAAGTTAGTAAATAATAATAATGAGATTATATGAAATCATATAATCATATATATATTGATCCCTCGCTATAAAGCGGTTCACTTTTCGTGGCCTCAGCCTCGCAGATTTTTTCCGTGCGATTAGACATGCTTTTTTTAAAGCGCATTGTGTTCTGCATCCTGATGAGTGCATTTTGTTCTGCATCCTAATTGACTGTAGACCATTGACAGTTAATCTCCTCCATGCCTTGGTCGCCCACTGAAGCTAAGCAGGGCTTCAGGTACCCGGTCAGTACCTGAATGGGAGACCACATGGCAAAGCTAGGTTGCTGCCGGAAGTGGTGTTAGTGAGACCAGCAGGGGGCACTCAACCTGTGGTCTGTGTGGGTCCTAATACCCCAGTATAGTGATGGGGACTCTGCTCCGTCTTTCCGATGAGACGTTAAACCAAGGTCCTGACTCCCTGTGGTCGTTAAAAATCCCAGGATGTTCTTTGAAAAAGAGTAGGGGTTTAACCCCTGCATCCTGGCCAAAATTTGCCCACTGACCTCTATCCATCATGGCCTCGAACCATCCCCATATCTTAATATCTTAATCTTGGCTTTATCACTCTGTCTCCTCTCCATCAATCAGCTGTTGTGTGGTCTGCAGTCTGGCGCAATATAGCTGTCATTGCGTCATCCAGGTAGATGCTGCACACTGGTGGTGGA
Organism: Danio kyathit; assembly: GCA_903798195.1. Taxonomy (NCBI): domain Eukaryota; kingdom Metazoa; phylum Chordata; class Actinopteri; order Cypriniformes; family Danionidae; genus Danio; species Danio kyathit. The sequence continues at coordinate 37,530,419 of LR812529.1, read as the reverse complement.
TGAGAAGACCCCCCCCCCCCCCCCCCAAGTGTAAACCGCTTTGAGTGTCCTGAAAAGCTCTATATAAATATAAGAAAATATTTTTATTTTATATGCCATATCTCTTACAGTACAGAATGCGTTTAGCTTGCCAAATTTACATAAATCTTCGATCGCTAGCAGTGTGACTCTGAAGTGCTGTACTGTATGTTTGCAAATTTTCTACCCACAATGTGGACAAAACTTTCTGCACCATCAAAGGCATCTGCGGTAGCACCCTAAAGTCAGAGGACGATGCTAACCATCGCATAAAAAATGTAACTTCTGGACATGCTAAAGGATGGCAGAAGTTTTGTGGCTGTAGGGCGCCATTACAGAATAAATAAATGAAGATCAAAAGGTTTTGATCTTTGGTTTGATTCTATAATACTGGACTTATTTTTCTATGACGGTTTGAACTTTGAGAGTGTTTAAACAAGAGGGGGTGTGAAAATGTTAATGCCTATCTGTGAAAAGTGTATAAAGTGTGTAGTGAGGGGTTTTACAGCCTTAAAACATCTATAATAATAATTTTTAAAATAAGCTGCTTTGCAGATTTTACCTATTGCGGGTTATTTTCAAAATGTAACTCCCTAGAATAATAAGGGACCACCGTAACTGCCAAAATAGCTACATTTTAATCATTTGAGATGGTTGGGAGGGGGAGTTGTTTGAGGGGTGTTGGGGTTGAAGGGTTGGGGGTTGGTTTTTGGGGTGTCACGGACAAAAGTG
>LR812529.1:37308115-37529208 GCA_903798195.1 Danio kyathit | reverse complement strand
AGGGTTGGGGAGTTACGAAGAAAGTGAAGAGCGGGTGTGTGTGTGAGGAGGGGATCAGTAAAATGAGGTGCCGGATCAGATTTCAGAGGTGCCAGATGCAGATCTGGCTTGTTCCGGCACAAATTAAGCACTGGTTATTCCCACATAACAACTGCTGAAATGAACAACACAGGCTAATGTGTGTACTTCAATTCATCTTGATCACTTCATCTCTCTATGGCATTGTTAATACATTGTTACAATCTTCCGCTTTAAGTCGGGCTGCTGATATGTCTGTCAGGCTTAATTTTGCATAAACTTTTCCTTATTTTATTTAGCTTTTTTCTCTAATAACCTCACACATCTATTATAGAGTTAAAAAAAAAAAAAAAAAAATTCAGTTTAAAATAATTTCCTTACATACATTTTTACAAGACCAAATATCTGGGGGCTCATTTACATGTGCATAAAAACCAATTAAAAAATCTGAATAAATTTTAATTTATTTATTAATTATTATGGCTTATATGATGACTTTAAGTAGTTTAATTAAGTCAATATTTAAGCCATTCTGTCGTTAGCTTGAACTGTTAGCCTGTTGAACTGTCAATCACACGTAATGATTAACAGATACACTAAACCAGTGTGACTGTGCACAGACAGCAATAAAACAACGTGTCCAATAGCTGGATAAACGTCACCATATTTCGAAAGATCATGCAGCCATTGGCCAAATCAGTCAAACTAGAAAGTAAGTTACTGGCTAAAAGTTGCCCACACAGATAGCATATGCAGAACATGAAACACTTGACTGCTTTGTTTAGATTTTAGTAACTATAACTTTGACTTTTTATTCAGTTTGTGGTCTTATTTTATTTTGACATTTATGACAACCTCTTGCTTTTAACTACAAAGACACCATTTCCGTGTGTAAACAACAGGTCTCCAGAAGAAACAGTGACATAAACAATATGAATAACCATCCATAATTCAACACTATTGTGTTGGTGGACTAAATATATTCGATGGGATGTTGTTCTGAGGACTCTTACCTTTCAAAACAAACCCTGATGTACAGCAATGAATGCGTGTGTGTCTTGTTAATACGTTGATATTTACTCCATATCTAATAAGTGTTTTCTGTACAACTTACACAAATTTAGCAAATACATTCTTTATAATCTTCCCATAGAAAAACAACTAGTTTCATTGACTGCTTGAGCGTTGTAGCTTTATACTTATGTATAGTTTGTCAAGATTACTTGTGCTCTTTTTGATGTAATCTATTCTTAAACACTGACATGTGCAAAAACAGCGCCCCAGTGCATCCTGAGGCTAGCTAAGAGGTTTTAAATATGTTTACTTAGAGTTTACTTATAGCTTCGCACATTGTCCCATCAATATTGTTTTTTACAGATCACAACCTGTGCGCGGGAAGTGGCGTACGCACGTTTTCACCATAATAGAGGGCCCCACATTCCATAAATGAGACCCCTGGATTTGTTGAATTTTGAGTCACTCTTCAAATCTCCTGGCATTTTAAGAAAACCATGTGCGACCAAGTTGATCCACAAATGAACAACGACTGAGAACTCTATTAATTCCCCCGAGCAATGAAAGCATAACCTTCAAGCAGTGAAACGTTTCCCCCGAGAGCCTTGTCACACTTCCACCAACACACTCCCAAAAGCTGCGCGACTATGACCATGTTTTTTTTTTATGCTGTTTTATTGCATGCTCTGAATGAGTCTGAATATAAAACTCTGTCCTTCTGCGATCAGAAGCGAGGGCAGCTAAATGAATAATCCAGAAACGATGATCACAAACGTCAGACAGTTTTTATGACTGAACCGTTTGCTCTTTGTTTGCCGTTCAGAGTTTGGCCCTGGGGCAGCGCCAATTCCTTTTTCATCAGCCTTCTGCGTGAACAAATTGGCTCATTTTGACACAAAGTTTTATGAAAACGGGAGCGAGGGCAGGTTGAGGGTCAACACTTCTGTTCCACCCACACATTGATATGCGCAGGCATTTCAATCAGTCTTGCTCACAATGACCTCTATTGATCACAACAGCCAGAGCAAGCCAAGGGAAGGACATGTAGTTATCATAGAGGAATGGACAAGAAAAGACAACATTGGAGAGAGGAAGCAGGTGGAGACGGAGACTGAGACGGAGATGACAAAGGGGAGGAATGAGCTTTGGGAGGGAACAAAGAGCCTGTAATATGAGTGTCAGGACCAATTATTGTTTCCTTCTCCTCGGCATTGATCGATCAATTTGTGCCCGTCCTGCTCAGCGTCGCTTCCTGCTTTTAGGGGGAATTCAAGAACAAGAAACGACACAAGAAGTGCCACTGACGTGTTCTACAGAAGTTGTTAAAATCATTAAAATGTGTTTTCCTGCATTTTTGCTCAGGAAAGAGAAGTCTGGTGGGGATGTCGTGTTCTGGAAACCACAGTGGTAAATGAATGATTGAATTCAATGAAGACTTTAGCACAATTGTGGACAGTGTTTCACGCACGAAACCTGTGACTTGGTCACTAGGGCTGCACAATTTGGAGAAAAAATGTAATTTACATTACCCCCCCCCAAACAATAAACCAATTAAAAATATCACAGTCAAATTTAACACAACAGTCATATTATTCATGATATTAAATATCCTTCGTCTTCTCTTTAAATACAAATATGCACATTACTAAATAGAAACCATGTGTAACTGTTATACTATTTTTCTGTATAAAAAAGCATTTAATCATCTCCTATTATGGGTTTTTGAAAATGAAGTGTGTAACACAGCTCTAAGTGAATGGAGACATGGAATGAAAACTATTAATTCTTAAAGGAAAGAGTTAACTCAAAGTCGAATAGACCAATTACCATGTTTGTAAACATTCAGGATGCGCGCGCAGGGAGGTGGCAGAAAAAAACCGGGAGCGCTAGCATTTACAGCGAGGGAATGACATCCAATGCGGTTCAGAGTTTGTTGTTGTTTTAGAAATAAGATATATTGATTATATATTATATATATATTATTTACATAATGCTTTCAGCGTATTATAACAGCTTGTCACCCAGTAATAAGCACAGTGATTCTGCAAAGTTAACGTTAAAGTTAACCCTCCCAATGGATATTGAATAAGACGAAATGACCAAGAATCCAGCCCGAAATATACGATCTCATTGAAGCTCCAAGGGATTTTTAAGAGAGAAGTTAAAGGACTACAAGTGTTTGGATGCCAACAATTGTGTTCTGTGTGGTCATGTGCAAGAAATAATGCTCCATGATTACCAGATTCAAAACTATGTAGTGCTAAATACCGAGGATCTGCCGAGCCAAAGACAAGGAAAAAAAGACGGAGCTAACGTTATACAAGGCCATGGTGATCAACAACAGCATTCTGACAGCGAACTACACGTGTACGGCAGGCCCAGGGTATGTGAACTTACACATAAAGGTAAAGTTGGTTTTATATTCGCACATTCGGACTTTCCCCGTAATAATATAATTTCATAAAAGTATTATTTGCAAACTCTTAATAGCGTAATCATATTAGCAGCCAATGACTATCAAAGTACAACATTGTTCACAGTCAAATAAACAGTGTTCTTGTTGTTTTCAAGTCACACTTGCAGGTTATTTCAGACTGAATATTCAAAGTGCCGTGGTAAACAATCTAGGGAGTGTGTCACAAGTTGTCACTGAATGAATCTGTGAATATAAAACCAACTTTACCTTAATAACTTACACTTTCACGTTTCATTCTTAGCATTCAGTGTCCGCAGTTAATTAACCACATGTAACTGTTTTGCCGAAATCATTGCTGCATATGCTGTATATGATTCAGCATAGCCTGAACTTACCTGATATAACATGAGAACTGAGAGTCCAGCATTTATAATTAGGTTGTCACTTCATTCAGCTCAAATTTGGCATCCTACCGCAAAACACAACATTTTGCTATTGCAGCCGGTCTTTTTCTGCAACCGGGGACCCGTGTGACGTCATGTGTGACGTAGGTTGGTAATTGGTCTATAAATGATTTGTCTTGTGTTCATATCGATGTCGATATGAGACCTCGCCAAATATGAAGTGCCGGTTCCGGTAAAACGTGAACGCTCCTTTCCCTTCAAACACTAGCGGAGCATGGGGGATCATAGGATTGATCATGATTCCAAAAGTACTATAATTTAGAGATGGCCAAAGATGCAGCTGTGGGAATAAAGGGTTACTGTTCATTTTCACAACAATACCACAGTATACCATGTGCTGCGTTTGTTCCTGTCATTTTTCTAATGACTAATGCAATAACCCACCTGCAACACGGGATTCTCCGGCTGTTTGTTATTAAAGGAAGGATCAGCAAAGACTAGTAATATATGGGACTTTGTCAGTAACTTACACAGTTTATATGGACCAGATTCTTCTTCCTCCAGATCCTGTAAGTGTGTCTCCTTCCTACACAACTTGTAAGTGTGATTAAATTGGTTGCCCCATTTTCTGTACTTTGCAAAATATGTATTTAATAGTATGTTGTAACTTGTAATTGCTCCGGGTGGCTTGTAATCACTTATCTATTATAGATCAGTGCTTATAATATATCTCTCAGGTTAAATCTTCATGAGGCTGTTCACATATTACGTCCAAAACCAGGTTGAAAACTTGACGCGTGCTTCTTCCTGCTGTTTATTTGTCATTACTATAACCACCATCAGCAGTTTCTACATACACGTGGCACGATCAAATTTCAACTAACATATACTCCAAACTCTTGCTATTTCTCCATCTCACGCTGAACACAGTCGACCATTCACAACAGGCTTAAGCTGCGGTCACACTGAACTTCTCTTCCCATAGACTTCCATTCATACGCACCCGAATGCATCAGACTGGAAACGCAGGGGCATACGTCAAGTTTCGGAGTTCACTGCGGTGCAAAGTTCAAGCCTGGTGAACTCTGACCTGCAAAATTGCATCACTTGACTGTGTGAGACCAATCGAGGATCAAAACATGACCTCTCTGTACAGAAATTTAAAACAGAGCAATCGCTCGCTTTTTTATTGTCTAATCATCTTGTTCAATCCCGCCCCTTTTCGCAGCACCGTACGACAGAATTTAGCACTCACAAACTCTAGTGTGACCGCAGCTTTAGTCATCGGACCAATTAACGCAGATTAGCAACACACGAGGGAAGTGTTTGGGAACAAATAATATGGGAGACATTGGTATAATTAAGTAAAAATGCAAATTATAAGACAATGAAAGTGTTTTTTTTTTATGTTGCATGCATATCAGCCTGTTGTTGGAGACCCCAAAACCAAAATATGACCTTTTATAATGCATAATGTTTTTTTTTTAAAGAGAAACACAAGAATAAAAAATGTACTTACGATTTATTTCATATTACAACTGAAATGGTTGTCTCATATTTTTCCTTAGCACCTGAAAACTTTAATGCATGTGTTAGAATACAATGTCAAGTTTCACTTTTAAACATGCAGCACACATATTTGTGTAATTAAATTGCCTTTATTAACCCACTTGCAATTTGCTATAATCAGTGACTAAATTCAGTGCTGCTCTGCAAGTATTTATAATGAAGTTAAACTGTCATTCTGTATAACACAAATATATTTTCAGTGTAAACGAGGCTCATTATTGAATTATTAAACCAGGCTAACGTGAACAGTTTGGCAGAAAAAAATATAGACTAGCAGACCAGTTTTGTTTAAAACTAGGGATGCACTAATATGGATTTTTTTTTTGTCCGATATCAATAACTGATAACTCTTAAGATTTGGAGGCAGATAACTGATATATTAGCTGATAAATATATATTTTCCAAATGTTATATTTTATACAGTGAAAATTTGATTTTATTTAAAACCTTCATCAAAGCAAAGCAAAAATAGTAATAATAAAAAAAAAAAGGGGGGATTATTTAGACCTATAATTATGATTTCACATAAATCAGCATGCCAAGGGTTTCTGCAGATATCATAATGTCAAATTTAAGACTTTAAGACCTTTTTAAGACCATTAAGTATTAAATGTAAGACCTATAGCACAATATCAAAAACACGCATACACATAAAGAGAAAATACAACATCACAAAATTAGTGGTAAAATAAATGTATTAAAATTGAACAGTACTAAAGACAGGTTAAAGGCACAATTGAACTACAGAAAAAACAAACAAACATCTTAAGTCTGATTTATACTTTTGCCTGGCGCCAAATCGCGCACCTCACGAAACAGACGAGGCTTTTATAACGCCTTCGCCATTGAGATATTCTTTTAAATAACAGGGGCCGATCAAAAGAAACAGACAGTACAATCAGATAGATAAACAGAGAAATAGAAAGTTTCCGGAACTAGGTCATATCATTAATTTCATTCAAGATAATTGTTTTTTATTATTTTTATAATTTATTATAAAGATTTTTATAACCATTCAAGATTTAGATATATCTAAAAAAAAAATTAAATCCAAATGATGCATCACTTGCTTTTGTTCATATCTCGGACAGTCCTACCTATTAAAGTAAAATATTAATGGCAACAGAACTTGGCTTGCTCTACAATTATATTTTTTTATTATGGCAAGAATAAAAACAAAAAAGAAGTACACTTACTAAAAATACTGACGGTTTTTTATTTTATTTTGCCCATTCAACAATTCACACATTACTGTCTGGCTAGTTTCTGTCCTCTACTTATATGTAAAAAGGCAATAATGGTCCAACATTCGTGACCATTATTACCAATAAAGCCTAAAAATTGGGCATCAGTATATTGTAAACTGATAGATTCATATATAGTCCTTTCCAGTTACAGTCAGATTTATTAGCCCCCCTTTTTCCCCAATGTCTGCTTAATGGAGAGCAGATTTTTTTCAACACATTTCTAAACATAATAGTTTTAATAACTCAGTTCTAATATATATATTTTTTTTTTATCTTTGCCATGATGACAGTAAATAATATTTTACTAGATATTTTTCAAGACACTTCTATACAGCTTAAAGTGACAATTAAAGGCTTAACTAGGTTAATTAGGTTAACTAGACAGGTTAGGGTAATTAGCCAAGTTATTGTATATCGATGGTTTGTTCTGTAGACTAAAAATATATTGCTTAAGGGGGCTAATGATTTTGACCTTAAAATGGTGTTTAAAAATTAAAAACTGCTTTTATTCTAGCCGAAATAAAACAAATAAGACTTTCTCCAGAAGAAAAAACATTATCAGACATACTGTGAACATTTCCTTGCTCTGTTAAACATCATTTGGGAAATATTTAAAAAAGAAATAAAATTTTCAAAGGGGGCCGAATAATTATGACTTCAACTGTATCAAAGGCATAATTTGTTACTTAATTTTAGTTTGTAACTTGTAAATTGTTTTAAATTCAAAATTGTAACTTATACATCAGTGTAAAACCTATGACTGGTGGAAAAACATATTCTGTAATATTAAAACCACCTGGGTCTCCACTTTTGCCATGGCCTCTTTATCCCTCAGATTTTTCCAAACTTTTAAAAAAACTTTCCTCCTTTCCCACTGCTGTTGCAATTTCTAGCCAAGAATTATTGGTCATCTGGTTATGTCTATGATCACGCATGGACAAATCATAAAGAAGATGTGTGTACAGTCACACCTGTTTCATATAAAATCTCTTCAAAGTGTTTCATATTCAACTCAAATCAAATGTGGCGTCGCGCGAACTGTTCAGTGTTCACTCGAGTCTCAAAACATTACGTGAGCCCCGCCAGCCGAAATCGTGTCGCGCAAACGCAGCGATGACGTCACATTCGCCGCGCACACTGCATGTCGGCCTCATTTGTAGTTGTAATACCGCAAATTTCAATTGGACAAGTGAAATAAAGAACTACAACTCCACGAAAACCAAGAAACATCAACAAAAAAGAATTTAAATGAGCATTAGACGTAGCGTTACACGGACATTGGAAAATTAAGACCTGTGCAAAAATATTTAAGACCTAGAACAGCAAATTTAAGACTTTTTAAGACCCCACGGAAACCCTGATGCCAAAAATAAATGATTTCCTTTTCTTCGCTTAGCAAATTAACATGCAACTTGACTGTTGCATAAAAATAATAGGTTAAAAATCAAAATGGGATTAAATTAACAAACAAGTAAAATATATTTTATGTAAAATAAAAATGAAAGAACTAAAAACTGAAACCAGCTCAGATGTTCTTGAATAAAACGTGTTACAGTAATGTACATATGTACAAACATGTAATGTCCAAAAAAAGCGTTTTGAGAGGTGTTTTGACAGTTCAGAGCCACCGTACAAGCGAAAAGCTTAATACAGATAGTATGATTACTTACTGAGTTATTAACCCACAGCAATACCACACAAAGAAAGGAATAAACAATGTGAGGAAAGCTCCGTTATAGTGCGCTGGACAAGTTTGAACAAGTTCTACCCACACATGAGGCAGGCAGTTCTACAATTACAAAATCTATTGACTTAAAGAGCCCCTATTATGGGTTTTTGAGAATGACCTTCCATGTAGTGTGTAACACAGCTCTATGTGAAGTGAAATACCTATCTAAGGCTTAAATCTGAAAGTGGACAGTGTTTAAAAATATTGATTCATTTATAAAAGAGTCGACTCCTAGTACTTCAAATGAATCATCTTTATAACGAGTCTTTAGCCGTTTCAGCGTGACGTAAATACGAAACTTAAGCCCCGCTCAGTTGTTGTGCACCCAACCCGGGAAAATTTAAACCTGCGGTCCCGCCCACAAGCACAGTACACAAAGAGAAAGAGGCTAGACACACACTGTAGCTTTATTTACATTCACCCACTGGCAGCCAAAATCCACGCCTTACACTAATATGAAGCGTATATGCACTCTGGCTACTTCTATAGTGTTGATAAGCTGTGCTGGGCATTTCACTCTGTCTCGCGCTAAAGGCTGTCAGTGTCGACCAATCGCAACAGGCTGTCATCGGTCCAATCAGCGCAGATTAGCTTCGCGCTAAGGAGGGGTTTGGGAACAAATGAATCGATGAACGAATCATATGGGAGTCGCTGGGATAATTAGGTAAAAATAAATGCTTATTATAAGACCATGAAAGTTTTTTTGACCTTGCATGCAGATTAGACTGTTGTTGGAGACCCTTACAACCAAAATATGACCCTATTTAATGTATAATAGGGGCTCTTTAAAGATATCGGCCTAATTTTGATATCAGACCGATAACGATAACATTAAAAATAGCATTTTTTCATCCAATATCGATATGCCCACCGATATGCCGTGCGTCCATATTTAAAACTATTTGTTCTTCAAAAGAACATCTAAAACCAGCATACCAGAGAAGATTGAACAGTTTTCTATCTTGTTTTTTTTTTACTCTCTCTGAAGTCCTTTTTAAATCCATCAAATCAGGCTTAGTTTGGTGATAAAAGACCTACAAACCAGTTTAGGTTGGTTTAAAGCAGTTTTGTTTTCTGTTCATGTCCATTTTCATCATGACGGCACAGTGAAAATCGGTGAGAAGTTGTTTCTCGATTTGCATAATTTCTTTATTGAATCGTGTCAACAACACAAAGAGTGTGTGCAAATAAAAACGGCTATCAGCAAGTGTCATTTTATTCTTCTTATAACTCCTCTTATTCTTAAGAGCTAGCCACTTTTGTTTGCTTTCCATTTAGCAAGATAAGGACGAGCGGAAATCCAGACGTATGAAGCACTTCCCTGACTTTTTAATCTCCCTCCATCATGCATCACGTTTCAGCGATTTTGACATGCCTGCTATTTATCAAATGTAATCTTCATTAGACACGGCGCTATGTGTATGTGCACATGTTTAGCATACCAAGACAATATATGGGCATACAGATGATCTGTGCCAAAGACAAACATCTCAAACACAAGAATGGAGGGATGTTATCATAAAAGCCCAGAGGCTGGCAAAGCCTGACACACTGCTGTTAGTCTCTCTTCAGCAGTAAATAGCACATCACCCTTGGAATATAAAAATGTACATGAGATGTGCAATACTTCACCTAATTCAAAGCTATACATCCATAACACAGACAAATGATTGTGTTTTAAAGATAAAGGATGATTTATGCTGCTTTCATGTGAATGCAGGCCTGCTGGGAATTCCTGATCATAGAGTGGTCAAGTTGGATTTTGGAACATAGTTGTTGGTTGTGTAGATATAACCAGCTTTATCAAATGCCTACCATGCTAAGGGTCAGAGCTGCTTTAGATGGTTGGCCAGATGAAATGAGTTCAAATTGAGTCAGATTGACTTGTTAGTTAAGAGTAAGCTGGTTTGAAAAAGGTTTAATACACCATAGTGAGCAATTTGTTTGATAGTGAAGACTAGCAGTCTAATTTAGGATGATGTAAGCCATTCTTTTTCTCCAAAAGCCCCATTTAAACCATCAAACATGAACAGCTTGAACAATATGGAGGCTATTCAAGACTAGCAAAGCAATTGAATCTGCTTTAAAATGCTTGATCTCCACCAAAACTCCTCTAAAGCCATCGAACCAGACTTTGAATAGTTTGGCTACAAAGAAATACGAGGAAACCATTTTAGGCTAGTTTAAGGGGTATTTATTTCTTCTTATGATTCTTAATATGATTATCTAAAATAGTTTTGTGGTCTAAAATGATTTAGACTAGCAAACTGGTTTAGACAACTTTAAGTACAAATACACAAAAATAAAATGCCTCTATTTTAACAATCTTAATGCATGGCGCAGGTATGTGTTTGAATCCATTTGGGCAATTTTAATGGTGTGAAGAATGGTCTGCATTTTGGTCTGAAAGACTTGTCCATATTTTTTAATGAGGTATGCAGTGCTTCCCACACATAGACTTTACTTGGGCGGGCCGCCCAGGTATATTAACAGCCACCTAAGTATATTTGGTGACATTTATTTTTTTATTATTATCATCCTTTTACACTTTTTTTGTATCCGCCCAATAGCCAAACATCCGCGATCGATTAACTAGTGGAAAATCTTCTCTTGCCCTGCACGTTTCTTGTTGTGTGTGAGCAAGAAAAGTCAACACTTCCACAGATAATCTCACGTGCTTTGCAGAGACCCACAGAGACGTGCCTTTTGGGGACTTAAAAATGCTTCTAAAATGTTTCTAAACCTCCTAAAATGTCCGGGATTTTTTGAATGGTTTACTAACTGCCGTGAGCATTTTAACCGCCTGCTGCGCCTTGCATTTTTGCCATCGCGCTCTGTGTGCTCACAGTTGAAAAAAGTCAACTCTAAGTGGAAAAAGCGCATCTCTTTTATTCTCCAATCAATTAAAAGCTGAGATGGAGTTTCCGTTGAGGCGACAACTGTTTTTGTGTTGTCAAGACGACAGAGACTTTTAAAGACTGAGGAGAGACTAGTGGTCGCTGTTTCAAGTTATCCAGAGCTGAGTGACTTTACAAATCTGGAATATCACAATATTATTAAATATTACATTTATAACAACATCAACAGCAACACTCTCACACAATATGCAGCTAATTCAGTTGGTGATTCAGGTGAATTCTTTTTTCTTTTCAACTAAAAAGGCAGTGTCGTGCGCCTCGCGTTTTTGAAACGTAAAAGCGCGTTCGGTGTGATCGGCCCCTAATGGCCCGTTTCCACTGAGAGGTACAGTGCGGTACAGGTCATCTTTATTAGGCATGCATTTCCACTGCCAAAAGGGTACCCTTTTGTTGGGCATGATGGATGACAGAAAGTTTCGGACAACGTCATTTTTACTCAAGGAAATGTCACAGTGACGCCGCACGGGTCGTTCACATATCATATGAGAAGCACTTCTCACAAAACAGATGCTTTATGCGCATAAATACTTGTGTATAAATGTTCATTACTAACCTTTCTATGAACATGATTTGATTATAACTGCAGATCAATGATAGCCTACTGTAACGTCTGCGATTATATAAAATAAGTAAATAAATGCAACATATATGAACACAAACAGACCCTTACAGTCTCAGATATGTTACCAATTACAGAAAAACTACACACAGCATACATTTAGTCCTTATTTGGGTTCAAAACAACACAACATATAGCCCACAATCTCTTATATGTGTCTTTAATCTTCACCAGCACATGTAATCTCTTGTTAGAAAGTAATTCCATCATTCTGAGTTTGTAATAGTCCTTGTTTTATGTTACAGAAAGCATCATTTGCTGTTGTGCTTTTTCCAGCTTCTCCTTTGTTTTTTCGCACTTCACTCTCACGTTTGTCCCTTTCTGAAAGGATCGGATATTAGAAGCGCTTTAATGATCATGACCATGTTATAATTTATGAGCTCAAGAAGTTCGTTATTTCAAATATAAACGAGCAGCGAGCTCTCTAGAGAAAGTGAAACCGCTCGCACTTTTAGACGGCCTCGTAAAACAACAACAGAACACGGCAGATTTTTGTTCTTCTTGGCTTCGTGACTGTTCATCAAGACGACAACAAGGCTTGTTGAGCTTGGGTCGACCATGGCTCGTTAATATTTGCATATTATTACGGTGTAATGTCTCGGCTGTGTTTTTAAAAATGGCGCTTCCTTTGTTTTCCTTCTCCTGCTTGTGCGAGTGACGTATCTCTGTAAACCAATAGCGTTCAGCTGCACGTCTAGCTACGCCTTTTGGTCCCCTTTTTTCGTGCTAGCTACCCAAAGGGTAACCAAAAAGTGGTATGGTACGGTTCGCTTTTAGGTACCCTTTGACAGTGGAACCGACCATAAAAGCGCACCGAACCGAACCGTACCCCTCAGTAGAAATGGCCATAAGTTGAACTGTTTGATGGCAAGCCAAAACTAGCAAACCAGTTTAAAAAAAAACATTATAATTCAGCAAAGAAACATCTGTTTGTCAGTGTCAAATGCAACGTCTAGAAATTCATAATTCAATGTTTGTTGTTGATTTTATCCTCATGATGAGTAAAATAACTTCAACATATATATACCAGCTTGAGTACCTCAAGAAGATTCTGTCATAGACAGTCAGAGTCATCCTTCAGACCCCATACCCTGAACCAGCTGGCTCATAATCACACACAGCTCACACACCCACTGACATGCAGGTATTCTCAAACACTTTTACTTCCATAGGCCTGCTGTTTGATTCTGATCCATCGACAAATATGCAAGCCTATATCATCATGTAGGTTTTACATCACAATATGTTCATTTGAATACCTACATGAGCCATAGATTACAGTAAACCCACTGCAATGTGCCAACAACCTCCTGCCGCGCCCCATAATTTATAACACACTTCCTCTGTGCACCTACCCCAGGCTAGCATCTCCAAAAAACCTCAAGGTCACTCTTAAATAACGCTCATTTTTTCCCAGCCTGGCCCACCATAATAATTTACCCCCCAGGCTCCTCCTCACCACACAGACACACACACACACACCCCAAAAAAAGCCTTCCGTCTGCCAATCCTCATGGGCTTTATTGATGGCCGGAGCTCATCTCTGCTCTCAGGTGCCTGGATTGTCAGTGTATCAGTGTGAATACATCATCAGGGAATGGCGTGAGCACCTAAACCCACTCTAAGGCAATAAATCTGGCGGCCGAAGGGTCCAAGTGATATGAGAAGTCCCTCTTGTATGGAGACGATATAGGTGACAGTGAAGGACACTCCATATCAAGATGCTGCACTGTCTGCGCGACAGGCACAAGCAATAGGGATTAAAACATTGCAGGAATGGACAACAGTGGCAGGAGAGACAGCGTAGAGGAGGGAAATGGGAGGCGGGGAACGAGGAAAGTTTTGAAGGGGGATTTATGAACAGGGAAAGGACAACACATGCCCGGAATGCGATATAAGCACAGTCTCATAAACTGAAGTCAAGTTTGTTCTCTTCACTGTGACTTTTATACAATTCACTGTGACTTTTATACAATGGCTGGATGTTCCCCGAGGAAGATTTTTAGCTGTTTTTTTTTTTTTTTCAGCTCAGGAGATATTGAAGGAAATAACTTCTCGGATATGTTTCATGTAAGTAGTGTATCAAAATGTTTCTCCTGAAGTTTCTTAGGAGAGATGACAAACGCTCTGTGATACAAATGAGGGGGTTGTTGAGATGAAGTAGCACTGCGTGAAAATAGGTCAGCCCCCCCCCCTCACAAATCGCACCAAAACCATCAAATCAGAATGACTTGACCATTTAGGTTCGTAGCACAGACATGTAAACCAGTTTAGGATGGTTAAAATCATCATCATTTTACCATTTTAACTGCTCTGGGGTGCGTTTCCCAAACAACGACGTAACTCGCGGCTGAACTATCATAGTGCGATGCATCATTTGGCAAAAAAATGATGTAGTGACGAGTGTTTCCCAAAACCCCTAGTTTCTCTGTCGCAGATCCATCGTTTGAACCACGTTAGTTATAACGTAAAACGCCCATAATGATGCTCTAAACGGGGTGGAGTAACTTCTTTAGAGAACAACCCCAACATTTCTTTGTGCAAATTATATTGTTTTACACAAACACGCATTTCAAATAAAATCCAATATTAGTTTTGGTAAAAACATCCTCTCGCTTTCCATATTAAATAAAATAAATGTAAATGGCACATATAGGGCCAATGTTTGCTTTACTAATATTATTGAGAAGTTGAACATTACATATTCTATTCTAAAACATAAAATCACTTACAAAAGCTAACACTATTCTAATATCATATATAAATCATATAAATAAATAAATAATGAGGCGATTTAATATAAATATATTTACTTTAATAATAATATTAATGATGATGATGATTATTATTATTATTATTATTTAGTATATTGTTTATTTATTTTTTTTAAATTACAATTTGACACATGCAAACCACAGCAGAAAGTTCTAACCAACAGGCCCATGTCATATACAGTAAAGATACTTAATAAATAACCCACTATAAAATAAAAGAATTAACGTATGCTATGTTTTTTATTTTCACAAGCTTTGGAGACGTAAAATAATTTCCGCTTTTAAATATACCTATAGCTTTCGCCATGAGGCTGTGTTCAAAATGATATCAATGTTTTAAAAGTGCACCGCGAAGGGAGCACAATTGTAAACATGAAGATCGCTAAAACTGAACTGTAAAAATACTTTGAAAGCAAATTACACCTAAGAGAGATTACCTTAATGCTTTTTTATTATAAATAATTCCAACTTTGAATGTTAGAATGTTCTAAATGAATAGGGCATAGGGGGGATAAGTGGGAATAGAACACAGCCAGGAACTATGCTTTTAACTACAGCTCCAGAGGTGTCGTTTCAAGGGCTCAAGTTTGCGACGCAGTTTGCGAATGTTCGTTGGAGCGATGAATTTAGGAAACAGCAAATCAAAGAACTATGTTTGTAACGACGGAACTTGCGACCTTAGTTGGCTAACGATGGTTTTGGGAAATGCACCCCAGATCAGCATGGTGTTATAGCAGCACATGCGGTATAGGTGAATTGAATAAGCTAAATTGGCCGTAGTGGTGTGAATGGGAGAGTGTATGGGTGTTTCCCAGTGGATTGCAGCTGGAAGGACATCCGCTGTGTAAAACATATGCTGGATAAGTTGATGGTTCATTCCACTGTGGTGACCCCTGATGATTAAAAGGACTAAGTCGAAGGAAAATGAATGAATGAATGAACTGCTCAGGGGTGCGTTTCCCAAACAACGACATAACTGAACTATTATAGTACGATGCATCGTTTGTGAAAAGAACAATGTAGTGACGAGTGTTTCTCAAAACCCTTAGTTTCTCTGTCGCACATCCATCATTGGAACCACGTTAGTTATAACATAAAATGCCCATAAAACGGGGTGGAGTAACAACTTCTTTAGAGAAGAACCCAATAATTTCTTTGTGCAAATTATATTGTTTTACACGCACACGCATTAAAAAAAAAATCCAATATTAGTTTTGGTAAAAACATGCAGTCGTTTTCCATATTAATTGAAATATATGTAAATGGCACATATAGGGCCTGTGTTTACTTTACTAATATTATTGAGAATATTACATATTCTATTCTAAAACATAAAATCACTTACAAAAGCTAACATGTATTCTGATCTCATATATAAATCATATGAATAAATAAATAATGAGGCTATTTATTAAGAAATAAAATGTAATATTTATTATTTATTAGAAAATGAAAAAAAGTCCTATTTTAATAATAATATTAACGATGATGAGGATTATCAAGTAGGATATTGTTTATTTATTTTTTGAAAAGTCTGCTTTTACAATTTGATCACGTGCAAACAACTGCAGATATGCTCCAACCAACAGGCCCATGTCATATACAGTAAAGATACTTAATAAATAACCCACTATAAATTAAAAGCATTAGCGTATGCTATGTTTTTTTGTTTTCACAAGCTTTGGAGACGTAACATAAATTCCGCTTTTAAAAAATAGTCACCTATAGCTTTTGTCATGAGGCTGTGTTCAAAATTATATCAAAGTTTTCAAAGTGCACTGTGAAGGAAGCACAATTGGAAACATGAAGATCGCTAAAACTGAACTGTAAAAATACTTTGAAAGCAAATTACACCTAAGAGAGATTACCTTAATGCTTTATTTTGTAGTAATTCCAACTTTGAATGTTAGAATGTTCTAAATGAATAGGGCATAGGGTGGATAAGTGGGAATAGAACACAGCCAGGAACTATGTTTCTAACTACAGCTCCACAGGTGTCGTTTAAAGTGCTCAAGTTTGCGACGTCGTTTTGCGAATGTTTGTTGGAGCGATGGATTTGGGAAATGGCAAATCAACAACCTATCTTTGTAACGACAGAACTTGCAACCTTAGTTGGCTAATGATGGTTTTGGGAAAGCTCCCCAGATCGACTTGAGCAGTTTGGCATTAAGCACAAAGAACAGTTGTGTATTCCAGAAAGCAAGGTTAAATTACCATCTGCTAAATGGGTTGATAAACTCTAAAGCTGTTCCCATGGAAACAGATGCCAAAAAGCAACATGCCACACCTCTTCTTATTTTTCTTCTTCTTCATCTTCATCTTCCTCTTCCTCTTCTTCTTTTGTATAATGGCAAGTTATATTCTTAAAGCCAGGGTGCGAATTACAAGGGGGTTTGGGGGGGGGGGGGGGGGGATTGACCCTCCTAATTAAGGCTTGATCCCCCTGAAGGATGTCAAAACAAGATGTTTTGGGGGGGTCAGCCCTTTGAAACTGGGGAAAAAAAGTTTACTCTAATCTATATTTGAAATAAAAATGTTAATAATTAAACTAATGGACATCTTTTTGACCACCACTATAACGATTCATACCATTGTGAATCGCGCCACTCAGTCCATGCGAGAAAAAGTCATTCAACAGTCTGAAACTTGCCGATTTAGAGCACCAATAGAAGACATGGAGAAAACCACGTTTTCTCATAAAATAGGGGTATATAGGGTTCTTCTCTAAAGAAGTAGTTACTCCACCCCGTTTAGAGCATCATTATGGGTGTTTTACGTTATAACTAAGGTGGTTCAAACGATGGATCTGCTACAGAGAAGCTACGGGTTTTAAGAAACACTTGTCACTACATCGTTCTTTTTCCAAATGATGCATCGTACTATGATAGTTCAGCCACAAGTTACGTCGTTGTTTGGGAAACGCACCCCAGATTAGTTATTTCATCACCTTAGAGTTATAAGGTTCTATCTGACATTTTTGTCAAAATTGAGTTATTGACATATTCTAATTAAATGACAACTTATTTACATTATGGGATGTTTTTTTATAAGTTGTTTACATTTTAAGACTTTTTATTTAAAAAACAAATGTTACACACATACTTGCGCCGTTGTTTGGGAAACGCACCCCTGATTTAAAGATCAGCAAACTGGTTTACAGGTGTTAAAGGCAGTTCCTGGAGAGCCGCAGCCCTGCACAGTTTAGTTCCAACCCTGTTGAACACACTTACCTGTAGGTTTCAAACAAGCCTGAAGGACTCAAGTAGTGTGATCAGGTGTGTTTAATTAGGGTTGGAACTAAACTGTGCAGAGCTCCGGCCCTCCAGGAACTGGCTTTGACACCTGTAGGTTACTATTTGCTCCCCCTTAAGTGATTTCTAACCTTTATGAGTTTCTTTATTCTGTTGAGCACTAAAGAAGATATTTTGAAGAAAGTTAAAACCTGTAACCATTGACTTCCATAGTAGGAAAAACAAATTGACCGGTTTTCAGCTTTCTTTGGATTAGCTTATTTAGTATTGACAGCATTAAGAAAGTCAAAGAGGTTTTGAACAAGAAAAGCGTGAATAAATGGTGACAGGATTTTGACTTTTAGGTAAACTACCCCTTTAAACTTTTGTTTGTTTATTTGTTTTTACAAAACTTCTCTAAAACTCTCAAACCAGACCAGCAAGCAAAGCAATGGTTTTAAGCCATTTGTTCCTCTCAAAAGACTAAATGAGTAAATGGTCACTGTTTATTTTATTTCTAAGGCCTTATTTCATATTTACAACCTGTATTCATCTATTTCTTCTGGGACATTGTTGGTTTGTTTTTGTTTAATTAATAATGTTTTGTTTTTATTCAGTTATTTGTATCACAGAAAGTCAAAAGGTTCAGTTTGTTTATTCAGCACTCATAAAATAATATAAATATGTAATAGCTCATAATTTAGTATAACTTTCAGTTAAACGAAAACAGAATATATAAATTTGTTATTAATTAATATGAATTAATTAACATTATTTAATTCATTCATTCATTAGTTTTCTTTTTGGCTTAGTCCCTTTATTAATCGGGGGTCACAACGGCAGAATGAACTACCAATTTTTCCAGGATATGTTTTACACAGCGGATGCCCTTCCAGCTGCAACCCATCACTGGGAAATAAATAACATTAATAAGTAATATTAATATTAATTAATATTAACATTAATATCATTTTAATATTATATTAATATTAAAATTCTAAACCAAAGCAAAACAGCGACAGATACTTGATTTTATAATAACAGATTCACTCATCCTCATTTTGTTTCAAACCTGTATTTTTGTGAATAAATTCATAATATAGCATTTATTGATATATTAAATTATGGCATTTGTATATTTTCCTTTGTCTTTTTAAATTTAGTTTGATTAATTTTGTTATATATTTTAATTGTTTTTCATATTTATATTTATTTTAATTGTATCAATTAGAAGTTTATTTTGTAATTTTCTACTTATTATATTTATCATGTCATAATAATAATAATTATTATAATTATTATTCATTCATTTTCTTTTCGGCTTAGTCACTTTATTAATCTGAGGTCACCACAGCGGAATGAACAGCCAACTTATCCAGCACGTGTTTTACAGCAGATGCCCTTCCAGTCGCAACCCAACACTGGGAAACACCCATACACTCTCATTTACCATTCATCAAATAAAGCACTATTATATTATAATGTTCATTCATTCAGTCATTCATTCATTCATTCATTCATTCATTCATTTAGTTAGTTACATGGGTTCATACGATCATGGAAAACCTGGAAAAGGCATGGAATTTTGACAAGGCATTTTTCAGGCCTGGAAAAGTTTAGCAAAAACAGAAAAACCCACAAAGTTGTGGAAAAGTCATGGAAATTAGTTTAACAAATATCTGTATATTAGAATTAGGGCTGCGCAATATTGGAAAAAAATTGACAATACAATATTTTGTATTTCTGTAATATATATTGCGATGTGAATACAATTTCACCAGATGATTTAACAGGTTTATTTGGATTGATTAGGGGATTTTGTAGGGAAGTAAATCTTGAATAATATATAACAAATAAATTACAAGCATAGATAAATAAAATATAGTAAAGATAAAAGTGAATTATAGTTTTCAGGTATTCACTATTCAGGTACAGATGTTGAATAATCAACACTGCACAGTTTTCATTGTGTATTATTTAATCTTTATTAAAGTTACAAACATTTTCTTGTGGCCGGATGGTTTAAAATTTGAAATATTGAACTGTTCACACAGTCACAGGCCTTAAAGGGACAGTTTACTCAAAGATTAAAATGTGCTCACTATTTACTCACACTTCACTTGTTTCAATACTATAGGAGTTATTCAATTATATTATTTTTGTGTTCATTTGAAAAAAAAAAGGAAAACTCATAAATGTTTGAAACTAGTGAAGGGTGTAATGAAAATGGTAAGTAATTTTTGGGTGAACTATCTCTTTAAAAA
The DNA here is from genome assembly GCA_903798195.1 of Danio kyathit. Taxonomy (NCBI): domain Eukaryota; kingdom Metazoa; phylum Chordata; class Actinopteri; order Cypriniformes; family Danionidae; genus Danio; species Danio kyathit. Next base: position 37,509,006 of record LR812529.1, on the reverse strand, counting down.
TGCATGCAGATGATAAACTTTTACTCCATTATGAATAAACTCTATATTAAACTATAATCCCAACATTGCATATCCTGCGATGTGACTATGCCGGATGCACACATTGCGATATCGATGCTAAAACAATATATTGTCCAGCCCTAACTTTAAAATAGTTTAGTTGTCTTTACTTCTTTTCTGTCTTTGGCCAAAAACTTGCTCTCACATTGTTAGTGCTGTGTAAGCATTATCAAAATCCAAAAATAAAAACCAATGTAAACAAAACAGATTGTTGCATGTTCTATGATATGCTGTAATACATTTGAACGACATTGCTTTTCTTATTATTTACCATGTATATAGACATTACATGAAACATTACGTCATGAAAATGTACTTGAAAGTTCTGGAAAAGTCTTGCAAAAGTCATAAAATTTTAGTAGTAAAAATGTGTATGAACCCTGTAGTTAATAGGAAGACACTTTCAATAAGATGTACATCATTATGTATTTTTAAATATTCAATAAAATCAAATTTCACCTTTCTTTCAATCGACAAAAAAACGTTATGTTTTTTTTAGTTAACAATAACCCTCCTCCATCCCCATATGCTGTTGTGTTTTCAATAAAAAAAACAAAAGGATCTTCTCAGCATCTGTTCACAGTGACCACAGCTGTCAAGCTGTAATAAGGCTAATCCTCTCCTCCACCATTGCTCTCTAATCTATTAAGACACCTATAGTCGCATTGGTCCGTGACATTACATCTCACGTGTTTTATGTCCTTCCGCAGGTGAACTCCATCAAGGACAACATCTGATTCATATGCTGATGCTAATGGACCGATGTGGCCCTTTCCAGATCCTCTTCATTAAGTAAATGCACTTAGCGACTTATAATAAACAGCCTCATCTGGATTAGATGCCACAGATCCGAAATGATAATCGAAACCCCACGTAAGGATGTTCTCCTTCTCTTTCAAATGCACACAAACAAACACACACATATTGGTATTGGGAGTTTATGAGGACTCTCCATAAGTTATTGTATACTGTAAAAAACAATTATACAGTTGGTCAGAATTATTAGCCCTCCTAAATTATTAACCCCCTGTATAATTTCTGTTTAGTGGAAAGAAGATTTTTTTTAACGCATTTTAAATGTAATAGTTTTAATAACTACTTTCTAATTGATTTATTTTATCATTACCATGAGGGCAGTACATAATATTTTTCTAGATATTTCTCAAAATACCAGTATTCTGCTTAAAGTAGGGCTGAACGATAAATCACATGCAATAATATTGCGCATTGTTCTATAAAGCCGGCTCTGCAATCAGCTGTTAATCTCCAGCACCTACAGTATGTTCAGCTGGAGCAGTGTTTACTACACAAAGTAGTGATGTGCAATACCACTGATTTCCTATCCGATCCGATACCAAGTAAAATGACGGCGAGTATCGACGATACCGATCCGATACCGATACTTTGCCCAAAAATGACTGTTTGGAAAATTAAAAGTAGAAAGTAGTGTCCTTAAAAGTGTCACTTCGTACTGAATACGAGACATATTACGGGTTATTCTTGTTTATTGTTTATAGATGAAGAATTATCATACAAAAAAGCCAACTTACATATTTATTGACAGCATCTGAGCATGTATATCTTAAAACGCCTGCCTGAACATCTTAAAAAAACATTCACACTTCTACGTTTAGTGACAAGTTAATCCTGTTCCCATGAAAGCGTTTTGAACCTTTTTTCGTTGTTTTATTAATGTCACAAAAAAACCCAAGCCCCCAAAATACAGCCATATCGCCATATTTTCTCCCTGTGTACCTGGATAGTGCCTGCCTGCTGCACCTAAGGACTCTGAATTCGATGTCTGTCTTGCCCTAGCAGCACCTGTGCCTCTCCTTTCCTCCTCTTCTGACCGCCTAGTCGTGACGTTGTCATATTCTGTCTTGCGATTTCCATGTAGATGTTTGATTAGGTTTGTGGTATTACCACAGTACCTCACTGTTTGAGTTTATGGAAGTGAAGTAGCTCCACACAAAACTCTGCTTGCGGTCACCCATATTCAATGACAGCGTGACTAAAACACATGTGCCAGCAGACTGAGTGGCTACTGGCTAGCTAGCGTGATCTGACTGCAGTTGTATTGTGCCATATTACGCACATGACTTTGCAGGCGGAAGAACAAGTAGTTCCGACTAAGTTGGCATATTCAGATAAACTAGGGTAATTGTGGCTACTTTCCACTGTGTTTCTATTTCCAATAAACTACATATTTGCTCCAAATTATTGAAATATCGATATTTTGATAAGATAATCGATTCTAGAACATACAAAGCTGGTATCGGAGATATCGATATTTTAGTATCGATCCGCACATCACTAACACAAAGCCATAGTTCTCTGCCAAACTAACCAACATTTTGCATGCAATATCATTATGCCATAGTCAAATCACAAATAATCACTCTGCTATATTGACAGCTGTCTGCATAGCTTCTCAGTGAACTACGGCCCTTTGAAGTAAATGTTGCTCATATTTTTAAACCTGAAAGCATGTGTAAATACCACATATAATGATGTTTTTACTTCATAGTTTCAGTTGAGTCTTTGAAATAAGTCCTTCTGTGAAATGATGTGTGTTCTTACACAAAATAGAGCACATAGCATATTTGACCATAGCATTCTAAGCAGTGACAAATGCATTGCATCATTACATACTTTATTACCAGGAAAATTATAATAAGAAGAACTCAGATAAACCATACGTTGTCTTGGTCACATCTTTGAGAAATTCCAATCTGGTTTTAGATCACGTCACAGCACTGAATCTGCTCTGTTAAAAGTTCAAAATGATATTCTCCTGTCCCTTAATGCTAAAAAACCTGTATTGTTAGTTATGCTGGACCTTACTGCTGCATTTGACACTGTCGATCACTCAGTCCTCCTTTCGCGGTTGGCCCAGCAGGTTGGGCTTCAGGGGGTTGTGTTAGACTGGTTTAACTCATATTTAACTGGTCGCAGTTTTTCAGTTATGGTTGGTGACTTCTCTTCATCTTCTGCCCCTTTGACCTGTGGTGTGGTTCTCTTTGTACATGCTGCCTTTAGGTTCACTTATTTTAAACCACAATGTCTCTTTTCATTTGTATGTTGATGATGTACAGCTTTATATTCCTGTTACACCAAACTTTTTAGATTCACTTGATTCTTTTTGCAAATGTTTTAAATGATATTAAGACATGGCTGTCACACAATTTTCTCCGCCTAAGTGAATGCAAAACCGAGTGTGTTCTGTTTGACAATTGTAAGAGGTCAGCCATTTCATCTCCAGCACATCTGGCTCAGTTTCCTTGCTTCAGCCATGTGGTCAAAAACTTGGGTGTAAGACTGGACAGTAGTGTAAAATTTGATTTGAGTAATTTGATTCTAAAATTTCCTTGAGTACATTTTTAGTGCAGTATCTGTACTTTTACTCCACTACTTTCCTTTAACCTGCAGTCACTACTTTATTTTTCTTGTCCATGGGGATTAGAAAAATCAGTCCTGAGATTCCTGTCCAATCAAATCGCACATACCGTAGAAGGTAAACCGCATTATAATGAACTACCTCAAGACATGTGCACTTTATAATTGCAGCAAACTGTTTGGAAGTATTAAAAGTGTCCATGAAGATGTTCAAAATCTTTACGCGCATTGACCCAGAGACTGTTTAGATGCATGTCACTGATGAAAAGATTACGAATATTTACTGTATGATGACCAAAATGGCCTTAAACACCCAGCAGGCACAGGACATCACATGACGTCTGATTGACGTTGAACCCTATTGTCATGGGGACTTGGAAATTGGAAATGAAAATCGGGTTGACATCAGAACTCAACATCAGGCCAATGTCAGTGTCCAATGTCCAACCTAAAACCAACCAAATATCAGCCTCTAATGATGTTGCAGTTTGGCATTGTCTGAACGTTACCCCTATGACATCTATCAGACGTTGGGTTTTGGTTGCCGTACCTGATTTGACGTCATTATTGGACATCCAAATAACGTTGTCTTTAGCTGCTGGCTTGACAATTAATTTTGGCCACCTGACATTACAACCTAAATCTAATCTAACATTAATGTCTCATGATGTTGTGTGCCTTCTGGGCAATAACTAAATGCACTACAGAATGTTACGTTTACACACACTTGCACAAATTACATGTAAACATATCAGCTTTTGACAGCATAATACTCACTACTCACTACTCTTGAGTACGTTTAAAAGGGCTACTTTTTACTCATACTTTGAGTAATATTTACAACAGATACTTTTACTCTACCTGCACTACATTTTTAGGAATGTGATGGTACTTTTACTTGAGTATGATTTTTCAGTACTCCTTCCACCACTGTGCCCTTTATGTTGGAGTTAATCAGTCATGTCTTCATCAGCTTGTGCAAAATGCTGCTGCTCGCATGTTAACTAACAGTCGGAAAAGTGAACACATTACACCAATTCTCTACTCCCTCCACTGGCTCCCTGTTAAGTTCTGAATTGATTTTAAACTTTTGATGTTTGTTTTTAATGCCGTCAATGGCCTTGCTCCTATTTATTTATGTGAAATTTTGCACATGCACAAACCCAGCAGAGCTCTGCGATCTGCTGACCAACTTCTGCTTAAAGTCCCTCGGTCAAGATACAAGCAGTGGGGTTATCGCTCTTTTGCAATGGCAGGTCCTGGAATACTCTTCCTATTGAGCTTCGTACAATCACTGACCTGCCACTTTTTAAAGCCAAGCTTAAGACCCACTTGTTTAAATTGGCTTTTAATGCATAGCACTGACACTTTGTTATGTTTTATTGTTTGTTGGATTTTATTGATGTATATATATATATATATATATATATATATATATATATATATATATATATATATATATATATATATATATATCAATCGTCTATATATTGATATTGCATCGTCTCCTTTCTGTTGTGTTGTATAATTTGCTTTTACTTGTGTAAAGCACTTTGGTCAACCGTGGTTGTTGTAAAGGGCTATATAAATAAAAGTTGATTGATTGATTGATTGATTGATTGATTGATTGATTGATTGATTGATTGATTGATTGATTGATTGATTGATTGATTGATTGATTGATTGATTGATTGATTGATTGATTGATTGATTGGTCATATGTTTATTAGTCCCATTGAATCAAATGAACACTGTTATATCTTATTTATCCACTGTTGTTTATGGTTTTCTACAGGGCATATTTGCTTTTACTGTGAGACTTGCAAGAGAGAGAGAAAGCACCCCCTGTCCTTCGGAGAAAACTTATTAGTGATAGGAAGTTTGGATAACTTTACTGACTCGGGCCTTTGAGTCTCTTTCATCGAAATGGCCGAAAAATTTTTCGAGTCATTTTGTTCAATTTGCCGAAATAACATTAAAATGTTACGAGATGCTTCCAAACACATCTACAACTACCCCAAACATTGATCACACTACAAACAAGTCATAACCAGAAGGCTACTATACTAGGAAAGAGAAAATAATCCTTTATTGTTTACCTGTTTATCTATGATTAACTTTGATCACCTAATCTGGCATGTCTTTAAATTTGAATCGTTCGTTCACCTGACACTGCCATTTCCGTATAAGCTTAACATGTCTGAGCCGGAAACACCCATGATTAGTTCACCTTTCGAGTCTTCAGGTTTTTGAGTCATTTGTTCATCATGTGACAGCATGTAAAAAGAGATGACTCAAACCCGAGGACTTGAGAAATGAACGGATTAAATCTTTTCCCGGCTCTGCTTATGATTGGCTTCTGTCTATCACGCGATGAAAGAACGACTTACAGGAGGACTCGAAAGACGAACAGATCAAATCTTTTTCCGGCTCTGACTGCATATGATTGGCTTTTGTCTTTCACGTGATGAACGAACGACTCAAACCGAAGACTCCAGAATGATTGGATCAAATCTTTTTCTGGCTCTAAATGCATATGATTGGCTTCTGTGTTTCATTTGATAAACAGACGATTCAAATCGAGGACTCTAGAGATAAACGGATCAAATCTTTTTCCGGCTCTGACTGCATTTGATTGGCTTCTGTCTTTCACGTGATGAATGAATGACTTAAACCCGACAGAGAACTTGAAAAATGAACTAATCTTTTTCTCCACCTGCACAAATGTGCGCATGCGCGAATGAACGAATCACTCCCTAAGAGGACTCATTGTTCTCGAGTCACATAAAAGATTCGTTCAAGAACAACCCATCACTACTGCTTATCACATCACAGTACAATCCTCACATGACGTGCAAGACAATCACAGCTTTTATTAAATTGCAAATGCAGTTTTAAGTTGATATATCGTTCAGTCCTAGCTTAAATTGCAACTTAAAGGCTTAAATAGGTTAATCAGGGTAACTAGGCAAGTTAGGGTAACAAGGCAAATCATTGTATAGCAATCGTTTGTTCTGTAGACAATCAAAAAATAAGTTGCAGTATGTGCAAAATATCTTTGAAAACACAATTCCTCCTCTGCCGTCCAAAGCCACGCTTCCTGAAACACGAACGCACACTGTAAAGATGACAGTAGACAACCCTGATCATGTAATTCACCAGTTAGAAACTGTTCGTTCCGAATGAAAAAGTGTATTATATCTAGCACGTTTTCAGTTGTGTAGCAAGCAAAACTTGTCATAATGTGCAATATTTCATGCATGCGAGGGTCGCTACTCTCACTCTCCCGTGAGAGGCCGCTGTGTGCGCTTTTTCATGTCTCAAATTTCTCTCGCGAGTGCTGTTCGCGCCCGCTGTGCTCGCGTAAACCGATGTCGACCGACTGTCTGTCTGACTGACTGGCCGGCCGACCAGTCCAATCGACTGACCCTCCTCCTTCCCTAAACCCAACCAATTTTATTGATTGACCAGCCCACCCACTTACTTCCCCTAAACCCAACCAATGGTTTACAAAAGCCAGCCAGAAAAAGAAAAGCCCTCGTTTTTGGATTTTACCACATTCTCACCCTGTTATTCACTTGATCATTTTATTTTTTTTGGATTCTCCTTTTGTCTTACCTGATTTCTGGAACCGCTCTTCCCCGGACTTGAACCCCGTCGTCGTCGTCGTCATGGTCAACTCCTTTCTGTGCCTCAAGTCTGCCGACATACACGACGAGCTAAGGGGCAAACTGGTTGATGCGGGAAAGCCCTCCATAAGGAGGTAAGCATTCAGCTGGTAAGCGCAAAAAGGTACGGCGTCATACCGCCCGTAGCGTTCGTTTAAAAAACATGAAATGAAGCCATGCGTACATCCGGCTACATAATTCGCTGTCTCCAGAAACATCTACGGGACTACGTTTTCAGAATGAGCCTGTGTTGAACCAACTTCACCTCAGTTAGAATAGTGCTATTTACAGTACATATGTTTTGTTATTAAACTAAATAAAAATGTACATTATTGATGCTGTAAAAGGTTCCTTATGAAAGTGAACAATCACGTCAATCTTTCGCCGGAAGATTTCAGTGGCTGAACAACACTTCAGTGCATATAACCCATTCGTAAAACAACAAAATCAACATAAGCTTTGCTTGACTAAAATAGTTATTTATATAGTTATAACTTATCATTACCTGTCTAAAAGAAATACTTCAGCCATGGTGTCGTCCTTTCTCCAGCGTGCAAAAGTAACTTCAATATTGATTTAGGATTTTAAAAAGTTTTGATTCAGCATTTGTTTTTACCGCTGTCACTCTCTGTCTCGTGTGCACGTAAACACAGCGCGCATGCACACGCAAATGGGGGATCTGCGTGAACAGAGGTCCGCAGATGTACAAAACTACATTTGTTAACAGACAGTTTGGGCTACTTATCAGAATTATGGGAATTGTCGGCTCGGCAAATTTTAATTGGATGAACATTTTTTTGTCTTATTCCTTACCCAGAATATATATATAAAACAAAAAAAAAAAAAAAAAAAAAAAAATATATATATATATATATATATATATATATATATATATATATATATATATAAATCATTTAATTTAATCAGTACTGGAATGTGAATAGACTTTCAACCAGCACAACCAAAAATGTTTCTGAAGATAATCACCTACTGCACCTTTAAGTGGGCTAATAAGATTGACCTTAAAACGGATTTTAAATATTCAAAACTGCTTTTATCCTAGCCAAAATAAAAAGGACTTTCTCTTGAAGAAAATAATATGATAGGAAATACTGTGAAAAAAGCAATTGCTCTGTTAAACGTCATTTGGGAAATATTGGAAAAAGAAAAACAAATTCACAGCAGGGCTAATCATTTTGACTTTATCTGTATGGCCCTAAACCACCTTTAAACCCTTAAACCCAACCCTCACATGAGACATGTGGCCAATTTATAACGTAAAAATATCCTTTAAATTATAAATTTTAAGCGTTTTTATTTATTAGGACAAATGACATGTCTTCATAAACCACCTTAATAGAGTACAACTACCTCATAAGTCATTATACAAATCTTTGTCCTTGTAAACCACCAAATCCAGCACACACACACACACTCACATACACCCACTTTTACTTATTAGTGAACAACAGTTTTGTGATTACACTGAATGATTTAATTGACCCGACTGGGTTACCATGTATTTAAGAGAATTCAATTAATCTGCGAATAAGAGCGCGCTCCTCCTGTCTGACAGATTACAGCTCTATTTCCTCGGAAGCAGGTCAGGGATCTAAAAACAGACACACCAGTCTTTTGCCCGCGCTCAGGGATTGCTTGGCGCCAAATGAGGGTGTTTAATGAACGAACCATCGCTCTCGCTTACATTCGCTCGGCTCTGATCGGCTGCCGTCGTATCTAGAGGGATGTCGGCTATTTGTTATGCTAATACAACATCTTCAGCTCGTTGGCACTTCCAGATATGTTAGGCAACACTCCACCTATCACAAATGAGATTCGTTTTGGGAAGCAAAGTGGAAGCCGCCGCTGCCTTAGGTGCTATTTGTGTGCTTTATAAAACTAGCAAAGAGAGATGCGAAAGAGCAGTGAGCGATACGGAAAAACCAGCACATCTGTCAACAGGCATCAATAACCAAGACACAGCATCGCCCGTCTCTTTTAATTAGCTCCTGAGGCAATATGTTTCAATCCGGCGTAATTCACTGCTTTTTCAAATGAGCTATGAAACAAAGCAGGTTGTATTTCCTGGAAAATGAAAGCATGTGCTCCAGAGGTGAAGTTGCAGTGTGTGTTGAGTTATTGTAATTGTATTTAAATCATTTTTCTTCTGAAACATGTTGTTAAAGGGATAGTTCCCCTTAAAGTGCAATCAATGGCTACCAGTACTTTGAGAGTTAAAAAAAATAAACAACCCAGGCTCATTCTGAAAATGTAGCCCTACATACGTTTCTGGAGGGCGCCAAATACATCCCAGGAGGTATTTTTTTGCAGTTTTTGTTTTCATGAATCCACCAGAAGAGGCTGTGTATGCTTTTTGAGATCTCAAATTGCTCTCTCGAGTGCCATTCGTGCTTCCTCTTCTGGCGTAAATCCACCAGAGGTCGCTGTCGATTGACTGACTGAGTGATCGACTGAATCACCCTCCTCCTTCCCTAAACCCAACCGATAGTGTTTTAAATAGCACTGATTGACCCGCCCACCCACTTCCCTAAACCCAACCGACAGGGTTTTGAAAAGCTATCCAGAAAAAGAAAAGGCCTCTGATTTTACCATGTTTTCAGATTTGACCACATTCTCACCCTGTTATTTACTTGTTTATTTTATTTTTTGGCTTTTGTTTTTGTCTTACCTGCTTTCTGGAACTGTTCTTCACCAGACTCAAACCCCATCGTCGCAGTCAACTCCTCTCTGCGTCTCAAGTCTGCTGATGTATGCTGCGAGCCATCGGACAAACTGGTAACAGTGGAAGAGCCATCCATATGGAGGTAAGTGGTCAGCTTCTAGCGCGAAAAGGAACGGAGTCTTACCACCTTGTAGTGTTTGTTTTACAGACAGACTGCAGCCATATGTACTTCTGGCTTAATAATTTGCAATCTCCAGAAATGTATATAGGGCAGAGTGCCCAAATTTTTCCTTATAAAGGGCCAAACTTGATTGAGGCTAGTGGGCCGGATGTAAATATAATCACCATGGGTAATTTCCAAATGTATTTACTAAAATGTAAAGATAGCTAGAAAACATTGCTTTATATTAACTAATACAGTTAAAAAATATATTTTTTACATTTTTATAATGAACTTACTACAGTAAAAACTAATTTATAACAGAATGAAGTATTTACATTTTAAAAAATCTGATCCATTCGCAACACTTAATTGAAACATTTCAATTTAATTAGCTTTTTTTTTGTAGCTCAGTAATAAAACACACCAACCATCTCCATTATTCTCATTCTCTTCTAAGATGGGATGGTGGGCCAAATCAAAGCTTACAATGGGCCAACTTTGGACCGCGGGCCCTACTTGGGCATCTCTGACATAGGGCTAAGTTTTCAGAATGAGCCTATGTTAAAAATAAATATATATAGGCAAAACACAATTAAATTAATAGTTTACCCAAAAATTTATGGTGTTGGATAGTGGCTTATATTTTAAAGATTCTAAAAGCGACCTAAATTATATCAGGGGGTAAACACAAAGCGAAACAATATGATTTTGATTGACTTCATAAGACATGTGTTAACCACTTGGCAGAATAAGGCCCAATCCCAATTCTACCCCTTAGCCCTTCCCCTTACCCCTACCCCTCGTTTTGCACATTCCCGTGAAGGGGTAGGGCTGTCCCAATTCTCTTTAGCCTGAAGGTGTAGGGCTAAGGGGAAGGGGTAAATACCCCTTGGAACTGAGATTTTTCAGGACCCCACTCAAAACTAAGCGGTAAGAAAATTTACCAGAATACACAATGGCAGGATAGCTCCACCCGGAAGTAAGGAGATCCACAAATTAGTATGTTTTGACATTATTCTGAATTTTTACAACAAACAAGCACATGTTTTAATATATTCATGACCACATTCATGTTTTACTGTCATGCTTTAAAAAAAAGCTAAAATAAAAACAGCTAAATTTCGCTATCTATAATCCATAATAATAACTTCTGTATTGCAGTCCCACAAAATTCTGACACTCGATGACACTCGAATACCCTGTCAGAAAAGTCTAGTGGCTGGGAATGAGCTTTTTACGGTGTCTACTATAATGATAATGTTGTTTTTGGTGTGTTTACATAGATAAATATGGCCACTGTGCAAATGCGCAGTATATTATTGCCACATTAGATCATTATGATAACATAATATATGCCTTCAGTGATTTCTTGAAGATGAATACCAAAAAATAACACAACTATAATAACTACAGCAGTTGCGATCGTCTGTGCTCATATGAAGCATAAGATCGTGATGACATATGTTGACGTGTGCAGGTGTTGTAGTGCTGTCCCAATTCTTAGGATTGCTTGATAGTGAATAAATTTCCATTTTTGGTAAAACTATTTATTTAATATCCATGGCTTTAATACTTAATAAGTAACATTGTCCTAAATAATGTACATACTGTTCTGTTTCTTCAATTGATAATTTCACTTCATGCGATCTTAATGTATCACCATGAGCCATGGATATTCATTCATTCATTCATTTATTTTATTTTCGGCTTAGTCTCTTTATTAATCCGGGCTCGCCACAGCGGAATGAACCGCCAACTTACAGTATCCAGCACGTTTTTACGCAGCGGATGCCCTTTCAGCCGCAACCCATCTCTGGGCAAAGCCATGGATATTATATATGTATTTTAAAAAATACCCAATGATCACAGTTTCAGCAAGAAAAAAAAATAAGAAAAATGTATATAATGTTTTATTGAATTAAAATGCCATCTACATCTTGGATGGCCTGAGGGTGAGTAAATTAATGGCAAATTTTCATTTTTGGGGTGAACGATCCCTTTAAGCACTGCGTTTCTTCATTCAGATGGCAGTTTAGATGAGGACTAATGATTATCCGCTGACCCCTGTGGACAGCCGTTTGACTCTTAATGAAGAACAAATTCACCAAAACCATTAAACACAAAGTCTTTCTTGTGTGTGTTTTGGAAAATCTAATGATTTGCTGCAGTGGAAGAGAGAGTTCAAGGCAGCTTTCAAGGTTCAAGTATAGGATTTCAAAGCATTTATTTTCTGTGCTTTTCAATCAATGACGGTTTTTTAGATTTCAAAACAAGATTTTGTAGAATTACGGCATTAACAGGAAGAGGAAAGGAACCCGTTTGAGATTTCTCAAATTCTCTTATTATAGTGTGGAGTGTATATTATTGTAGCTTGTCATTTAAAATCAGCAATAAATAGCACAGTTTAATGCAAACAATAAAAAAGTCATTAAAATTCATTTATTATTATAAATATTTGTTATTGTATAAAAATGTGAGGTTATTATATTATTGTTAAATTTAGGATTATTCAGAATAATTCAGAAATATATTCAAATATTATTATATTTTAGTTATAAGTAATATGATTAGCAGGGGCGGACTTGACCAATAAGCGAGGTAAGCAGCCGCTTAGGGCCCCATGGAATTAGGGGCCCCTGACCAATGCCAAGAAGCCTATATTAATCAAATAGCTTTTTTATACATTTTCTATCATATGTTGTAAAATCTGTCTACAACTGTTAAGATTTTAGCATTATTACTTCTTTTCAAAACTGGGGGCCCCCATAAATAATGGTACATTCCATCCGTATTGCACATACGTGAGGTGTAGACACTTCAATCAAAGAGATTACTGCTGATTTCTCAGTTCCACTAGCGCCAAATTTTCAAAAAAGTGACTAGCGGATGTTTTTAGGTGTTACTGGAGATTTTTAGAGACTCTCGTGTGTTCTTGCTGTACCGTTCCTAACGTTACTCTTCGCAACGAGCTGTGGGTGATGCCGTCACTCTCTCCCTTACCGTCTCTCACACCTGCAGCATTGAGAGCAGATCATTCCTCTCCTCTGCATATGACACATGTTTTAGCACCGTGAGCGTGAGGTATTTCCCTGATAAAGTCAATCCGGTCTGCTTCTACTTTATTTTAAATGTAATAATTTAAATGGACTGCTTATTATTTTCTTGCAGTTGTTCACAATCACAGAGATTTTAGTGACACCAGTCTGCCAGCGATCAGAGTAGAGGCAGGTAGAGTGTGCAAGAGTGAGAATTTTGAGAACATTCATTCATTCTAATTTATTTTATTTTCCGCTTAGTCAATTTATTAATCTGGGGTCGCCACAGCGGAATGAACCGCTTATCCAGCATATGTTTTACACAGCTGATTCCCTTCCAGCTGCAACCTATCACTGGGAAACACTCATACACTCTTATTCACACTCATACACTATGGCCAATTTAGCTATATTTCACCTGTAGTGGATGTCTTTGGACATTTTTGTGGGGGAAATCGGAGCACCCGGAAGGAACCCACGCGATCATGAGGAGAATATGCAAACTCCACACAGAAAATGGCAGTAAATGACCCAGCCAATGCTCGAACCAGCGACCTTCTTGCTGTGAGGTAACAGCGCTACACACTGCGCCACCGTGCTGCTGAATTTTGAGAACATTTGGGGGAAAAAAAGTAGAAATACGACAAACAACGAAACGCAGCTTCCTCCGTGATCCTGCTTTCTGGCCGAAACACCAGTCAGATGATAATTGTTGTAAGCTTGTTAAGAGAGGGTCTGTTCACATAACATTTCCCAGTAAAACTGCCGCCAATTCACAAACAGCAATTATTCAGTTAATATGAAAAATGGTAAAAAGATTAGTTTGATGGATTGTGAATTAAATATGTTTAAATGTTTTGTTTTTTATTATTATTATTATTATTACTATTAAAAACTAATCACAAAAACTCGGTTCTGGAGGGCTGGTGTCCTGCAAAGTTTAATTCCAAACCCAATCAGACACACCTGGACTAGCTAAACAAGCTCTTAGTAGGCTTTCTAGAAACATCTGTGCAGGTGTGTTGAGACAAGTTGGAGCTAAAACCTGCAGGACACCGGATCTGACACCCCTGATGTACATAGTTTGTGAACTTGTTTTTTTTGTGTGTGTGTGTGATTTTATTGGTTTTAATTTTACATTAGGAAGATGAAGGTTCCTTTAAATATTAAAATATATAAAATATACATATAAAATGCTAGGGCCCCATACCTGGAATTGTTTTGGGCCCCCAAATCACGAAGTCCACCCCTGATGATTAGTAATTATATTTTATAGCATTTCACTTAAATTGTTATAGAATTTATAATGGATGGATGGATGGATGGATAGATGGATGGATGACAAATAACTTGATTGATCTAAATCTTTAGTTTTCTAAATTGAGTGTCAGGTTGGATGGATGGATGGATGGATGGATGGATGGATGGATGGATGGATGGATGGATGGATGGATGGATGGATGGACGGATGGACGGATGGACGGACGGACATACGGATGGATGACAAACATGTGGATAGATCTACAGTTCAACTGATAAAAGATAGTTTTAGAAATGGACAGTCAACTGATGGATAGATGGACAGATTGATGGATGGATGGATGGATGCATGGATGACAACTATCTTTGAAAAAAGAGTTTGATAAATAGACTGAATGGATTGATGGATGGATGAATGGATGAATGATTGTCAAAAATTAAATAGATTACTGAAAATTTGATTAGAACTGTTCAGTAGATGACAGTTTGAATAATTATCATCTTTAGATAGATAAAGGGATGTCATAACCTCACTCATGCATCTGTGATCTTCAACAATTCTGACCTCAAAAAATATATATTTTTATACACAATTTATAATAGTTTTAACTTAATTTCCATTGTGAATGAATGTAAACTTTTGATTTGACATTATTATTATTATTATTATTATTATTATTATTATTATTATTATTATAAGTAGTAGTAGTAGTAGTAGTAGTAGTAGTCTCCGAATTTTAGAATCCGAAAATGCAACAATTGACCTATTTTTCACTATCTGCCAGCTTGCGCTCGTGCCATTTTGGACAGGTGTAGTGTCTCCTGATGAAATATAATACCATTGCTACAAACTGTTTCAAACAACTGACAGGATTATATTTGGAGGGAAAATCGCCTCAGGATTTAAATCGTCTTAGGATTTAAATGCAACTTTCTGATATATTTTGGCACCATCAGCGAGCAATAAGGAGGATCAGTGCAGATTTTATCATGGAGGTCTGGGGATAGAAGGCAGCTCTGCTTGAATTAGAAGATGATATTAAGAAAGTTTTGAGGGCAGTCAATAAATAAAAACAATTTGCAGAGTGGGAAAGGACTTTTGGGCTGAATAGTGTCTTATCTAAGGGACTAATGACAAACACAATAGGGGTGCGATTAGCCCAAACCCAGGCTTAAAGCCAGCTGTGCACACATTCAGAGACACATTTGTGAAAACAGAGCCGTGTCTGCTCAAAAACACGACTGTACACCTGATCACACATTCAGATGCATGTTCACTTTGAAATTATTCTTAAATGTGACTGATCCAAGAGCCAAGATTGATATAGAGAAAAAAATAGTTGAAGAATCTATTGATTGATTCATTGGTTGGTTGGTTGATGGATGGATGGATGGATGGATGGATGGATGGATGGATGGATGGATGGATGGATGGACGCAAGTTCAGTCGTTACAAACATAGTTCGTTGACTTGGCGTTTCCCAAAATCCGTCATTCCAACGAACATTTGCAAACTACATCGCAAACTACTGTACGCTTGCAACTACACCTCTAAAGCTGTAGTTAGAAGAATAGGTCCTGGCTGTGTTCTATTCCCCGTTATCCCCCTATACTATTAATTTAGAACATTCTAACTTTTATACTTGAAATAATTAAAAAAATTATAATAAATTCATCACTCTTAGGTGTAATTTGCTTTCAAAGTATTTTTTTAGTTCAGTTTTAACGATCTTCATGTTGACAGTTGCGTTCCTTTCATAGTGCACTTTGAAAACATTTATGCCATTTTGATCAACTATGGCTCATGGCAAAAGCTATAGGCAACCAATTATTTAAAAGCAGAATTTAGACTGTTACAACTATAAAGATTGCGCATATATTTATATATATAGATAGTATGTTCTAGTAAGGTCAAGTGATGGATGGATGGATGGATGGATGGATGGATGGATGGATGGATGGAAGGATGGATGGATGGATGGATGGATGGATGGAAGGATGGATGGATGGATGGATGGATGGATGGATGGATGGATGGATGGATGGATGGATGGATGGATGGATGGAAAACATCTGGACCAATCTACAATTCAATTGAGAAAGATAGTTTCAGAAATGGAAGGTCAGCTGATGAATAGATGGATGGATGGCAAACATCTGGATTAATCTACAGTTCAATTGATTAAACAAAGTTTCATAATTCAGGATTCAGGTCAACTAATGGATGGATGGATGGATGGATGGATGGATGGATGGATGGATGGATGGATGGATGGATGGATGGATGGATGGATGGATGGACGAATGAATGGATCACAAACATCTGGATTGATCTACAGTTCAATTGAGGAAAGATAGTTTCTGAAATGGACAATGAGCAGTGAGGTCACCTGATGGATGGACACAGATGGATGGATGGATAGATGGATGGATAGATGACAAATATCTGGATCAATCTACAGTTAAACTGATGAAAGAGTTTCATAAATGGACAGTCAGGTCACTGGATGGATGGATGATTGTCAATAATTAAATGGATAAACTGTTCAATAGATGAATGGACAGTGTGAAGAATTGTCATCTTTAGATAGATAGAGGGATGTCATAACCTTGCTAATGCATCTATGATCTTCAACAATCCAGACCTCAAAAATAATTTCTCTCCCTCGCTGCTATGATTTTGATTAAATCTTTCAGAAGATCAAAGTATTAATATGTCTTTACCTCGTTAATCTCTTCAGTTTTCATAGATTTAAACTGAGTGGAGTGGGAAATCACACAACAGAACACCAGCCTGGCTTCTTCATAAAGGCATTAACGCTGTAATCGTCTGCCTTTGTTTACACCACAGGAGCTGCATGGTGATGCTATAATCACTTCCAAGTCAAAAGAGAAAGCAGCTTATGTAAAGTTTACCACTAATGCCTGGTTAAATCACTGTAGTCCACACTGGCTATCGTTTTAGTGTCATCAAGGCTTCCAGTCAGCTGTCGGTATGGTTAGTAAAAATGATGACACTTTGCATCACAGTGTCCATCGTACATAAATTACATGTTAATCAACTTAATCATAGCTATATTGATCAAATATTACCATCTCAAACTGAATTAAAAGACAATAACTAATGCATAAAAATGTATCTTCATTAGGTTTGTTCATTGTTTGTTCAATAAGTGAATCAATATAAAACTATCAAAAAGTAACCAGTTCTGTTTCTGGAAAAGAAGAGGTGATACATGTTATTTCATATGATGGAAGTTATACAGTACAGATGGATGGATAGACGGACGGACGGACGGATGAATGGATAGATAGATGGATTGATGGATGCATTAACAATTTGATAGACAGACTTTTGAATAGATGGATGTGTAGATGGATTAACAATTTGATATATAGACTTCTCAACTGATGGATGGATGGATGGATTGATGGAAGGATTAACAATTTGATAGATACACTTCTCAATTGATGGATAGATAGGTGGGTGGATGGATGAATGAGTTAACAATTTGATAGATAAACTTTACAATGGATGAATGGATGCATTAACAATTTGATATGTGTGTATATATATATAACAATTTGATAGACAGACTTTTCAATGGATGGATGGATGGATGGGATGGATGGATGCATTAACAATTTGATAGATAGACTTTTCGATGGATGGATGGATGGATGGATGGATGGATGGATGGATGGATGGATGGATGCATTAACAATTTGATAGACAGACATTTCAATAGATGGATGGATTGATTAACAATTTGATAGATAAACTTTACAATGGCTGTATTGGTGGATGGATGGATGGATGGATGGATGGATGGATGGATGGATGGATAGATGGATGGATGAATGGATGCATTAACAATTTGATAGATAGCCTTTTGATGGATAGATGGATTGATTAACAATTTAATAGATAAACTTTTTGATTGATGGAGAAATGGATAGATTAACAATTTGCTAGACTTTTCGATGGATGGATGGATGGATGGATGGATGCATTAACAATTTGATAGACAGACTTTTCAATGGATGGATGGATGGATGGATGGATGCATTAACAATTTGATAGACAGACTTTTCAATAGATGGATGCATTGATTAACAATTTCATAGATAACATTTTTAATTGATGGAGGAATGGATAGATTAACAATTTGCTAGACATTTCGATGGATGGATGGATGGATGGATGGATGGATGGATGGATGGATGGATGGATGGATGGATGGATGCATTAACAATTTGATAGACAGACTTTTCAATGGATGGATGGATGGATTAACAATTTGACAGACTTATCAATCGATGCATGGATGAGTTAACAATTTCATAGATAGACTTTTCAATGGATTGATGGATGGATGGATGGATGCATTAACAATTAGGAAAGATAGACTTTTCGAAAGATGGATGGATTAACAATTTGATAGATAGATTTTTTGATGGATAGATGGATTGATTAACAATTTAATAGATAAACTTTTTGATTGATGGAGGAATAAATAGATTAACAATTTGCTAGACTTTTCGATGGATGGATGGATGGATGCATTAACAATTTCATAGACAGACTTGGATATCCACTTAAAATAAAACACTTGCATGTTTGAGTGTAAAATAAAATTGCAGTCCAACTTTAAGCAGGTGGATTTTGGCATACACGTTTTTAAAGGATTGAAATCTACTGGAAGTCCTTGTTAAAACATATTGAATCCTTCATGTCAGTAGCTGTGCGCCATTGTGGTTTACTTAAAGCCTAATGGCTTTAATTTAGGAAAGGGCATTCAAAACAATTTCAGATTCGTGATAATTATGACACATCCAGCAAACCAGCTAGTGTGACCTTAAGTCTTGTTTGTCAAGCGAATAATAGACTGGAAAAGAACTGGTAAAAGAATTGACATTACAACAGATGATGTAAAATGAGCAAAAATAATGGGAAAGTGTCCATGAATAGGACGTAAGCTTTGTAAATGGACCATAAAAAGGTCAACCAATCACTATTGGTCATCCAATAATATTAGGAGAGAAAAAAAATTAAGAATTGAATGATTCACTCACAAACACATTCATTCTTATAAAATGCCACAATGAGTAATATGTTAATGGTTATATGCATTTGACTAAATGCATAAACATTTTTCTTTATAGTTCTGGCTCAGGCTTAGACTATATTGTGGGTGCCAAATGTCCAGAACGGCTAAATAAAAAATGCTTAATTAGGTCTTAAAGTGCTGTTATTTTTTATAATACATTTAATGCAGTGAGTAGCTGAATTGTGAATATAAAATGTCTGCAAAGTACACAACAAAAAAGGTAATTTATCTTCTGAACTTCCAAAACTAGTCCCCGGTAATTCCAGTTGGCCATCGTGTTCATAAACTCAACAGAAACATGTCTGTCACTGTCACTGGACACAGAGACCTAGAGGCTTGGTATGACATCCAACTTCTGAATGCTATTGCTACCAATGGGGCTCAGAGCCATTTGAGACTCCTTGAGAGATGGTGTGATAATACATCTAAATTATGAGATTTTTTTTTTTTTTTTTTTTAACCTTGAATGAATGGGAACCAGCCGTAGAACTTAAAATAAAATAGCATAATAGGGGCACTTTAAAGGTCCAGAAAATATCATTAGTTTTGTATTAATGCAATAGAAGTCAGTAGAAAGTCTGATGCTTTATATTGTGTGTGTATGTGTGAATTGATTCTCTCGAAGGCATTGAAAAAGATTTTTACAATAATTTAACCTTGTACCTGTATCTTTCCCCATTCCCTCGAGTACAGTTGCTTGCACTGTGTAACAAATTACTCTGTTTGCCTACCCAGCACTATTCACTCAAAACATGCCAACACACACGCGCGCACACACACTTTACAAATATACACATTACAAATATTCATGTCTGATGTATGTGTTCATGGACTCTAGATGATCCTAAGGGGCTTATTGCTCATGTTTTACTGTATTCCTGTGGTCTTGCTGGACTCTTAATATGACTTCTCGATAATGTCACTGGCATTACTGCCCAAGTGGGCCTCTGAATCTCTTTCAAACGCTCCCATTGCTTTCCAGTTGAGGCTGGAGCCGTTTACGTCAGGTGGCGATTGAACGTTGTGTGTGTGTGTGTGTGTGTGAAAGCTTGCAATGCATCTGTGCAAAATGTGTTTGGCCATACTGGCCTGGCCTCATGAGTTTTTAATGTGTAATAATGCAGCAGTGAGTGTAAAGGAATAGCTCATTGCCCTTTTCACAGCACAGCCAGATGCTGAGGCCCTTTGCACTGAATGACCATAATTATGATGGGCAAATATCAAAAATGCTGTGAAAAAAAAACTTATTGGGTTATCATCTTAATGTTGTCATCATGTTAATGCACATCCTAGATTAGCTCTAACATTTGTAGAGTTTGTCTCTGGTAGACACTGTCCATTAGAAATGGTAGTAGTGTGATGGGGGAAAATAGCAGCGTGTGGCTTGCCACAAATAAGACAATACAAAATGATCGTCACAAATCAAAACTTTACATGGAGACAGATACATTTAAAGAGAATAGAGCAATGCATTTTGAGTTTTAATACATTTTATAAAGGTATATTTTTTGCATTTATGTTTACATATTTTATCTGTTTTGCTGCAGTAAAAAATAAGGTTAAAAATGTTCAATTATATATGTTTTGTTTAAAGGGGTGGGCCACAATGTATTTTTAAGGCTTGGTTGTGTTTATAAGATGCAAAGCAATGTGTGCTCATGCTTCACTTGTAGAAAATCTCGTTATTTTTAAATATATCCTACTTTGATTATATACAGCTACTCAGCTAACATGAAAACGACTGTCATATTTCCTAGTTCCTCTGAAACCTCACTCTCAAGAGGCTCTGTTTGGTCAACTAACATAATGTGCTGTGATTCGCAGATTGGCTCCACATCACCATGTCATTTTATTTGTATTATTATTATTATTATTATTATTATTATTATTATTATTATTATTATTATTATTATTATATCATTTTATTTGTATTATTATTGTTTTATTATTATTATTATTATTATTATTATTATTATTATTATTATTATTATTATTATTATTATATCATTTTATTTGTATTATTATTGTTTTATTATTGTTATTATTATTATTTATTTATTATTATTATTATTATTATTATTTATTATTAGTAGTAGTATTAGTATTCGTATTATTATTATTATATCATTTTATTTGTATTATTATTGTTTTATTATTATTACTATTATTATTATTATTATTATTATTATTATTATTATTATTATTATTATTATATCATTTTATTTGTATTATTATTGTTTTATTATTATTACTATTATTATTATTATTATTATTATTATTATTATTATTATATCATTTTATTTGTATTATTATTGTTTTATTATTATTACTATTATTATTATTATTATTATATCTTTTATTTGTATTTTTATTTATTATTATTATTATTATTATTATTATATCATTTTATTTGTATTATTATTGTTTTATTATTATTATTATTATTAATATATAATTTTATTTGTATTATTATTGTTTTATTATCATTATTGTTGTTGTTGTTGTTGTTGTTGTTGTTGTTGTTATTATTATATCATTTTATTTGTATAATTATTATTGTTTTATTATTATTATTATTATTATTATTATTATTATTATTATTATTATTATATCATTTTATTTGTATTATAATTGTTTTATTATTAATATTATTAATAATATTATTATTACATAATTTGCACATTTGGCTTCAGTGTCAACAGTTGACAGAGGTGGTCTGAAGTTGGGGCTGACACGATCATCATAGCAACGTCAGCCAATTAAAATTAGTCCTCAATTGTCTGAGCTAAGGTATTTGCATAAAGCGATCTGATTGGCTGACGCTTCCATTAGCGCTTGAAAAGTTCTATTACCGTTAGCACTCAACAGATCTATAAATCAGTTCGGCAATGCTTGACATCATCCATTCCAAATGAATGGGAAGCATTGACACTGATGCCCCATGTGAATGGGGCATAGGTGGCGTCATTATAATGGTGTCACTATTGCAAATGTTTTTGGGTTTTTTGCTTTTTTTTTCAGTTGGAATATCCTGTAGATTAAAAATTTTGAAACTAAACTTTATTTCAGAGTAGCTGAAAAGGTGAAAAAGTAGTAGCTGAAGTGGCCATTTGGTGTTTTGAAGGATATGGTCAGTGTGAGTATTGTATAAGGACAGTGGAAGAACAGACAGGGTAACAGCAAGAGCCTGAGGCCTCTGTCGGCCTGCTTTAGTCTGTCCGTCCGCTCCGAGTGGATGAGAGGCGTCTTTTGGGACGACAGTGACTGACGTGTCCCTTTGCCTGGTCCTTTAATTGTCCTCTGAACCACTGAACCACAGCAGGTGTCCAAACCAATGACGAAATTTAAATGAAACTAATGAAATCTCATTATCATACTTGTTTTCTTGGTCACCCAAAGCTTACTTCTTTTAATTTATTTTTTTAAGTTGCTAAGACATACTGAGTGCTTGTCAACATGACGCTATGAGGTTGCTAGTGTGTTTTTGGTGTACCATAAAAACTATTAGTTCACTTTACTTAAAAAAGACAGTTGTTGCTTTATAATTATTAAGTAAAACAATCATGTGCATAATTATAAAATTTAAGTCAATGGGTTTACTGACTTTTTAAAAGTAAAATAAACTTGTTGCTTTTAAGGCAACAGGTTTACTTTCTTTTAAGTAAATAATCACTTTTTACAGTGCAGTTGCTAGATTATTACCTTCCCAAGTCCTAAAGATACTCCACATGCTCCCTGTATACACCACAGTTTAAAAGTTTGCAACACCGGCTCATTATGAAAACGTACCCCTGTACAAATTTCTGGAGAGCTACAAATGGCTGCATTTCATCTTTAAAACAAATAGTAAGGGTCGGTATGACACCACAGACAGCTTGTTTGTTTCTGCGGTACCAGCTGACCGCACCTCCGTGTGAACGGCTCACAGGTCAAGGTCAATCGGTGCTTTTGAAAACACTATTGGTTGGGTTTAGGGAAGGTGTGTCGGGATTGGTTGGTTGGTTGATCAGTCAGTCAGTCGACAGTGGCCTCTGGTGGATTTATGCAAGAAGAGCAGGAATAAATGGCACTCGCAAGAGAAATTTAAGCGTACACAGCGGACTCTGGTGGATTTACGAAAACAAAAACTTTAAAAAAACGTAGCTCCTGAGACGTATTTTGCGAACTCCAGAAATATATATATAGGGGTACATATCAATAATGACCCTGGGTTGAAAGTTTGGCATCAACAAAATATATTTCTGATAATAATAATAAATATTATTATTATTATTATTATTATTTATTCATTCATTCATTCATTATCTTTTCGGCTTATTCCCTTCATTAATATGGGGTCACCACAGCAGAATGAACTGCCAACTTATCCAGCACATGTTTTACGCAGCAGATGCCTTTCCAGCTGCAACCTATCACTGGGAAATACCCATACACACTCATTCACACTCATACACTACGGCCAATTTAGCTTACCCAATTCACCTGTACCGCATGTCTTTGGACTGTGGGGGAGACCCGTTATTATTATTATTATTATTATTATTTATTTATTTATTTACTTATTTAATTGTTTGCATAATCACAGAAAGTGTGGACCTTGTCTTCAATAAAATAAAATTAATTAATTAATCATTCATTTACTTGTTTCTTTACTAATTATTATTATGGTTATTATTATGAGTGTTTTTGTTGGGGTGTCTTACTGTCATAAATATTTTGTTTGTATGTAAAATTATAATTAGTGGTCAATATTAGTTTAATGTATTTGTTTATATACAGTAGTTAGTTAGTAATGTTGTGATCTGACGTGAATGTGATTTGGTGTGAACTTTTTTTCATCAATTTTTATGTTTATTTATTTATTGGGATATTTATTTATTTTTGATCAAATCATTGATCATTTTATTGATGTTATTCTAATGCATCATGTGACACTGAAGACAGGAGTAATGATGCTGAAACTTCATCTTTGCAACACATATACACTACCGGTCAAAAGTTTGGGGTCAGTAGGATTTTTAAATGTTTCAAAATAAGCTTCTCCTGCTCACCAAGGCTGCATTTATTTCATCAAAAATAGTAACAGTACAAATTGTAAAATTATTAAATGTTTTTGCGCTATAAAATAACTGTACTATAATTTAGTTTAATAATTTATTCCAGTGATTTTAAAGATGAATTTTCAGCTTTTATACTCCAGTCTTTAGATGCACCTGATCCTTCAGAAATCACTCTAATATGAATTATTATTATTATTATTATTATTATTATTATTATTATTATTATTATTATTATTATTAATATTATTATTATTATTATTATTATTATTAATATTATTGATAATAATAATATAATAATAATAATAATAATATTATTATTATTAATATTGTTATTATTAATAATGGTATTAGTAGTAAAATCAATAATGACTAGAGTAATAATTTCATTTGAAACTACATACAATAAGTATTAAATAAATATTTAATAAATAAACATTTAACAAGTTAACATTTTTTGTTACATTTAATAAATGCCGCCTTGATGAACAGAATAATTTTCTTAACAAAAAAAAAAAACATGAAAAAAAAAAACTTTGTGTATATACACGGTCATGTATATTATTACACCATAGAAAACATTAAGAAAACATATAATAATGTTTCGACTAACATATGCAGGCTTGGTGATTAAAAGAACCCTAAACACATAAGCACAACTGACTGAACATGCTGCATGTCTCTGGTCTCTATATTTTGCACCTATTTTATCATCTGTAAGGTGAAAATTGTAACCCTGAATAAAAAACAGCACACCTCTTCTCAACAAATGGCATAAATTAAAGTGTCCCTATAACATGAAGAGTGTGGATCTACTTCATTACTTCAGTTTTATTTAAATCCCTATCCTTAACAATGAGCAATTCTCTTCTAAGCAGCACCACTAATAATCTTCATCTTTCTCTCTCTTTTGTTCTCAGCGCTGGTGATGAAGTAACGGTTGCCAGGTTACGGCTTCTTGAAATGCACAGTCATAATTATTTGGAATAAATAACGAGAGGCCTATTGAAAATGGACTTGACGGAAGATTGGGATTCAGCTCATGGAAGAATGCAGAGGTAGCCATGCTTCGATACCCGCAGTGTGTGTGTGTGTGTGTGTGTGTGTGTGCGTGTGCGTGTGCGTGTGCGTGTGCCTGTGTGTATGTGACGCACACAGAGAGTCTATATCAAGATCCATTAATCATATCACCTCATTAAAACACAAGCGCAGGAAGGCTGGCAAGTGTGTGAGTGTGTATTTTACATGTGACTGTTTGTTACCTGAAATTTAAATCTTAATTTGTTTAGTGAAACAGCTTAATGTGTGTGAAATATGGCAAGCCATTTTCACATCTAGTCTAAACAAAGTTATAGTGATCATTCCATACTACTAGTACTTTTTTTTAATCACATTTTTTTGTGGTGCCCTCATTATTTTACTGGTTTCTGGAACCGTTCTTCACCGGACTCGAACAATGTTGTTGCGGTCCACTCCATTCTGCATCCCACGTCAATCGGCCTACGCAGCAAGCTACTGGACAAACTGGCAACACTGGAAAAGTCGTAAATATGGAGGTAAGCGGTCAGCTGTTGCGCGATGAGGAAAAGAAGCTGTTAGCAGCGTCATACCACCCCTTAGCATTTGTTTCTCATGCAAAATGCAGCCTGACGTAGCCCCAAGTACATATTTGTGGTTTTCCAAACATGTACACCAGGGTACGTATCCACAGTGAGCCTGTGTTGATATAATAGTCTGTAATAGATTTTTTTTAAAAAGCTAGTACCTATTTTATAACTAATACAACTTAATTCTTTGGCATAATGGTCAAAGAGTTGGACTTGTGATTGGAAGGTTGCAGTTTCGAATACGGTGACAGTGAATAAGAAGTATTCTCAATACTTGTTATTGAGAGTTATTGACACCAAACCCCAATGGCTGCCCACTGCTCTGGTTGTGTGTTCACTGCTGCGTTTGTGTGCACTTAAATGGGTTAAATACAGAGCACAAATTCTGATTATAGGTCACCGTGCTTGGCCAAATGTCAATGTCAAAACTTTAGTAAAGTTTTACCAATAATGAGAACTAACTAAGTATCTAATAAATAAAAATACTAGTACCAAATAAACAGCTAGTAGTGTAGAGCAGTTAATTAATACAGCTGAAATAAGCACTAGTATCTAATGAATATCAATTTATATACCAGTGATGGAGAGAGTCTTGCTGTTTTATTTCAGCTAGAATAAAAGCAGTTTTTAAAAAATAATTTTAAGGTCAAAATTATTAGCCCCTTTAAGCTATATTATATTTTCGATAGTCTACAGAACAAACCATTGTTATACACTATCTTGCCTAATTACCCTAACCTGCCTAGTTAACCTAATTAACCTAGTTAAGTTTTTAAATGTCACTTTAAGCTATATAGAAGTGTCTTGAAAAATATCTAGCCAAATGTTATTTACTGTCATCATGGCAAAGATAAAATAAATCAGTTATTAGAAATGAGTTATTAAAACTATAATGTTTAAAAAAATGTGTTGAAAAAAATCTTCTTTCTGCTAAACAGAAACTGACGAAAAAATAAACAGGGGGCTAATAATTCATTGGGGCTAATAATTCTGACTTCAACTGTAAAAATTGTATTTAGAACTCTGTTAATGAATATTACTATGTAATATAGTATTATTAGTAACTACTGTGAACTGATAGAAAATAAAATAGTATACTTGTATAACCCGGAGGAAACCCATGCGAGTATGGGAAGAATGTGTAAATTCCGCACAGAAACGTTGACTAGTCTGTTAGAGACTTGAACCAGTGACGTTCTTGCTGTGAGGCAACAGTGCTAAACACTGTGCCACCATGCCACCCTATCAAGAAAAATAAAGAAGGAGTAGGGGTGGAAGGGGGATTCTTCAAACTTCACTTAAACTTCACTTCTGTGTCAGCCCCAATGATTGATTGGCGACTTCACAGGCCGGAGCGAGAGGTGGCAGTAACTCACCAAAAGGTTTGTTTTCGAGCACCGTAAAACACGAAGAAGAAGAAGAATTTGCCATTCTCCCTATAATATGGATTTAGTTTCATCTTTCAGGCACTGACCTCACAGCTCTGTAAATGTCGGTAGCATCACTTAATGATCCGCGTTCGGTAAATGTAGCTTGTGTGGACACTACTACGCTATTTGTTTAAAATAACAGCTTCGCTACTGAAAAGCTATTTGATTTAGAAAGTAGTGACTCTACCGCCATGCTAATGAGCAATGTAGTTATGCTAGTAGCGTCCCTACTTGTAGCAACGCTACTGTCCAACACTGTTTAATACACATTATGTCTAAAAAAAAAGTTGTAGTAAAGTATGCTAGGATTACTTGATAGTAGGGATGTGACAAGATCTCGTATGACGAGATCTCCCCAGATTAAATCGTGACAAGATTTCTCATGGAGGTGAAAAGTTGTCTTGTGAGCTGTTATGTTATGATTGAGGGTGAGGGTGAAATTAGCACTGAAGATTAGAGGCAGGATTCGATTGGAACTGCAAATCAAGTGCTTTGCACACACCTGGCAACACAGAACAAGCTGGCCTCAAGAGTTGCACGTGTCACTCGGTTGGGTGGGCGGGTGTGACGTAACCTTTTTTTTGTTTAGTTCAACAGGGCTACAGCTGCAGCCGCACACATTAACCATGCGATGGAATAACACTTTAGATATGCTTAAAGTCATCGTCGTGAACACAAATGAAATTAAGACATGTGGAGTATTCCTATTTCAGTCACATTATTGAAGTGCAGAGTAAAGACCGTAATCAAACTATTACCAACGTGTAGGTCTTTTAGTCGCTTTTTGCGACAGGATAAGACACACACACGGCTGTTTGACATCATTCACCTACCGAGTCATTAAAAGACCACAGAGACATCTCTAAGTGCGCATTCACACACACACACACACACACACACACGCACTTCTGGAGACTCAAGACACACTCCTTCATCATCACCGAACACACGTTTATGCTGTCGGCGTGCGGTATCAAGTTAAAACAACTCTCCTATCAGTCCTTACTTCATATTTGCATTCAGGAGCTCAGAGTTTGTGGCGGGGACATGAATAAAATCTTGCTAAATGAAAGTAGAACTGCTAAAAATGAAAGTTTTTAATTTCAATTTGTGGAAAGGAGTTTGATTTCTCATGTGGAACTGTACAGGGGATGTCCTTTACTGCATAGAATTCATTAAAACAGTAAAAAATAAAATGGAAATAAAATACCAATTATTCCTTTTTTAAACACTTAAATTGTTTTGCATTTTGTTTTGTTTTTCTATTTCCATTCATATATATATATATATATATATATATATATATATATATATATATATATATATATATATATATATATATATATATATATATATTCCATTCAAATATTTTGCTAATATTTAAAATTATATATAAAAAGACTATTTTCCATTCATGTAGGCTATTAGCAAAATATTTTGCTGCATTTGCATGTCCTTTACTGCATAGATTTCATGCAAATGGAAGTTAAATAACATTCATTACAAGTTGTTTTTAAAAAAACACCTAAATAGTTTTGCAATTTCTGATTTTTTTTTCTTCAGTTGAATAAAACTGAAGAAAATTCTATTCATAAATTTCATCATTGAAGATTTCTTAAAAATAATGTAAAATCTTGTCTCATCTCGTTCTTGTGACCTCAATCTCGTGTCTCGTCTCGTGAAGTAATCGTCACACCCCTACTTCATAGTATATAACAGTAAAAGTCTAATGAATAAGTACTACAATATTTTAAAAAAGCTTAAAAAAGTCTAAGAAATAAGCAGTAGCTGCCCATGAATAGGCACAAGTTTTAATAGATACTGATTTCTGAAAAAATAGATACTCATACTAGTATATTTTAAACCTTTAATGTTAAATCAGCTTGCCGTATCGACAGGCTGTTAATCCTAGCAACCTCCATCGGCGCAAAAAAGGTCAGTGGGAGTGTATGAGTGTGTCCTTGTTTCAGATGAGTGCTTGATGTTGGTAAACACATTGTCTATTAGAAGTCCTCCTCTGGACGGGGACGCGCTCACAGATAATGCTCATTTGCAGCCTGCCAGTCCATAAACTCCAGCCATATCGCCACCGAAAGAGCTTTTCTTTTTCCAGATGGTCAGCTCCAGTATTGAGTCCCACAGGCGTGCATATACAAACACAATCTGAAAAGCACTGTGTAAGCTTGCCCAGGCGTGGCCATTTTTTTCCTCTGAAACAGAACAATTCAATTAGGAACCGAGAGCTCCCCTCCAAATTACTGATAGAGGATAAACAGGGTATTTAAAGGTCTCTCTTTTTCTAGCTCTCTCTCTCTATGTGTGTGTGTGTGTGTGTGTATGTGTGTGTGTATTTCCATAAAATGATCTGTAATCTCGCTCTAGCTGCCCCCGACCAGCTTTTTCTAATTACGTTATAACTTATTTTAACAAGGAAAAGGTCTCATCTTCTGCTGTTTTGATTAATATTGTGTCATGCTGAGAGAGTAAAATGTCGGCGCCTGTGACAATTTAGGTCACTGCATAAATTAATATATTCACAGAAAAAGTTTAAATTGAGGATTTGATATAATTTCAAATATCTGTTCTCATTCATGTTTTGTTTGAATAGGATATTAATATTATCAGGAGCATGTTTTCCACTGTTTATAGCATACTTCTATTGAACTACTATTCTATTGAACTACTCTGTCTGGGGGGATGGGGGGGTGGGCACACCGAGACGTTTTTTGCTCACGTTTTCCGTCAACGTTTAATGCCTCGTGACTAAATAAAGGGCGTCAATGTGATCGTGCACACCAAAGTGCAAAACGGCAGGTGCAAAAGCGTCATTAATAAAAAAAAAATGCCTTATGCCACCTTCTCCACCAATCAGATTGGCACTTTTGTTCACGAGCTGCTGAAGTTACAGTAAACGGCACTTGGAGGCGCTCAAGCGCAAAACTGTCAATGCGAGCGCACATTGAAGAAGATGCCCAGAGGCGATATGAACGTGGAGCTGCTTATTGCACTGGTGAACAATAATCATTTCTTCATCGCTAGAGCTGGAGCTACTTGAACCATCCATAACAACAAGCATGTCAACTTTGTCTTCTTCTGTGTTACAAGCGTGTGTCAGAAGCTTAAAGTTGTGTAGCGCCATCTAATGTCAAGGAGTGACTTTGCGTACTCTTCTGCTCGACGCCTGTGAAAATCGCTTGGGTTTGAATCCGGAAAAACGTCTTGAAAAACGCGAGCCTTTACCGTATCATTCATTCATTCATTTTCTTGTCGCTTAGTCCCTTTATTAGTCTAGGGTCGCCACAGCGGAATGAACCGCCAACTTATCCAGCACATTTTTAAGCAGCGGATGCCCTTCCAGCTGCAACCCATCCCTGGGAAACACATACTCTACGGACAATTTAGTCTACCCAATTCACCTGTACTGCATGTCTTTAGAAAGGAAACCGGAGCACCCGGAGGAAACCCACACGAACACAGGGAGAACATGCAAACTCCACACAGGTTCGAACCTGCGACCCAGTGACCTTCTTGCTGTGAGGCGACAGCACTACCTACTGCGCCACTGTGTAGCCCCTTTACCGTATCATTTAAGAATTTTTTACTTCAGTATAAACTGTTTAAACTACAGAAATCAAACAGTCACCACTCAAAATATAATTGTGAAATAACCTATGATTCTGTTTGCCTATGATTCATTTTTTTATTTTATTTAATTCCATATTTAGTTGGTTGACTTTGAAGAAAAAGATAAAATAGCTAGTAAGTAAGAATAAAATAGTTGGAACACTTGAGCAAAAGTTCAAGCAAAAAAAACTAAATTTCTGTCATTTATTGATGCATAGATGTTGTTCCATACAGACTTTAAATTACAATAAAACGAAGCGTTAGGGGTAAACTTAGCTTAATTTAACTTAATGTGCAATACTATTACTATACTATGCAATACTAATACTAATTTGCAATTTATCATATTATGTTTGGGATTATCATTTAAGAATTTTTAGTTTAATATAAATAGTAAAGTTTAAATTCATTAGTCAAACAAAATAGTCTTTCGTGGCATAGATTCAACAAGGTACTGGAAATATTCTTCAGAAATTTTGGTCCATATTGACATGATAGCATCACGCAGTTGCTGCAGATTTGTCGGCTGCACAGGCCATTTGAATACAGTAAACTTATTGTTCAAGAAACCAGTCTGAGATGTTTCTCGCTTTATGACATGGCATGTTATCCTGCTGGAAGTAGCCTTCAGAAGATGTGTTCTGTAACCAGAGGGATGTGACACTGACAACAGGGGTGCGGATCCAAATGCAGGTTTATTAGCTGGATGGTCAGGCAAGCAATGATCAGAACAGGAGCAAACAGATGTTTAAGGGCAATCCAGAGTCGTGGTCAAAATAACAGGCAGATGGTCACAAGGCAGGCAGCAGACAGGAATATAACAGGACAAGGCTAGGTTCAAAACACGGCAAGACAAGGTAAATGAAAACGCGTTGTGGTGTCACTAAACAGTAGACAAGACTCAGCAATAGTGTTAGTGTTTGTGCATTACTTATAATCCATGTAATCAGTCTGTGAGCAGCTTCAGCTGTGTGTTTGCAATCACTGGTGACTTGCATCAGGTGTGTGTGGCATGACTAAACATGTAGTCCATGAACATGGCAGATTTGTAGTTCATGTGAATGTGAGTGGGTTTACCAGCGATCTCTGGTTGTAGATCGCTGGTGATCATGACAGACCCCCCCCCCCCCCCCCCTTCTAAGGAGCGGATTCCAGGCGCTCCTGACACAGTTTAGGTGGGAGGTGGAGCGGAGGCGGAACAGGGGGAGGGATGGAGGGCCAGGACCATGCAGCGGAGGTTTAACTGGAGCGTGGAGCTGCGGAGGGCCTGGAGCGTGGAGCTGCGGAGGGCCTGGAGCGTGGAGCTGCGGAGGGCGTGGAGCGCGGAGCTGCAGTGGACCTGGAGGTTTAGGTTCAGGAGGCACTGGCAGTTCTTTCAACCCCAGTGGGTCAGGAGGCTTGGGTTTAAGATACACTGGCAGTTCTTTAAACCCCAGTGGGTCAGGAGGCACTGGCAGTTCATTCAACTCTAGTGGGTCAGGAGGCTTGGGTTCAGAAGGCACTAGCAGTTCATTCAACCCCAGTGGGTCAGGAGGCTTAGGTTCAGAAGGCACTGGCAGTTCCTTCAACTCCAGTGGGTCAGGAGGCTTAGGTTCAGAAGGTACCGGCAGTTCCTTCAACTCTAGTGGGTCAGGAGGCTTGGGTTCAGAAGGCACTGGCAGTTCATTCAACCCCAGTGGGTCAGGAGGCTTAGGTTCAGAAGGCACTGGCAGTTCCTTCAACTCCAGTGGGTCAGGAGGCTTGGGTTCAGAAGGCACTGTCAGTTCATTCAACCCCAGTGGGTCAGGAGGCTTTGATTCAGAAGGCACTGGCAGTTCATTCAACCCCAGTGAGTCAGGAGGCTTTGATTCAGGATACACTGGCAGTTCTTTCAACCCCAGTGGGTCAGGAGGCTCTTGTTCAGGAGGCACTGGCAGTTCATTAAACCCCAGTGGGTCAGGAGGCTTGGGTTCAGAAGGCACTGGCAGTTCCTTCAACTCCAGTGGGTCAGGAAGCTTGGGTTCAGAAGGCACTGGCAGTTCATTCAACCCAGTGGGTCAGGAGGCTTTGATTCAGAAGGCACTGGGAGTTCATTCACCCCCAGTGAGTCAGGAGGCTTTGATTCAGGATACACTGGCAGTTCTTTCAACCCCAGTGGGTCAGGAGGCTCTTGTTCAGGAGGCACTAGCAGTTCATTAAACCCCAGTGGGTCAGGAGGCACTGGCAGTTCATTAAACCCCAGTAGGTCAGGAGGCTTAGGTTCAGGAAGCATAGAGAAGTCACACGGCTCTGGCGGCCATTCAGGAATCTCAGGCGGCGGCCATTCAGGAAGCTCAGGCGGCAGCGGCAATTTAGGTAGCTCAGGCGGCGGCCATTCAGGAAGCTCAGGCAGCGGCGGCGCCCATTCTGGAAGCTCAGGCGGCGGCCATTCGGGAAGCTCAAGAGGATCTGGCGCCCGCCATTTGAGGGATTCAAGGGGATCTGGCGCCCCTGGCCATTTGGGGAATTCAAGTGGATCTGGCGCCCTTGGCCATTCGGGGAATTCAGGCGGATCTGGCACCTGCCATTTGGGGAATTTGAGAGGATCTGGCGCCCACCATTTGGAGTTTTCAGGAGAATCTGACACCCGCCATTCGGGGGATTCAGGAGGATCTGGCGCCCGCCATTCGGGGAATTCAAATGGATCTGGCGCCCTTGGCCATTCGGGGAATTCAGGCGGATCTGGCACCCTTGGCCATTCGGGGAATTCAAGAGGATCTGGCGCCTGCCATTCGGGGGATTCGAAAGTATCTGCCGTCTGCCATTCGAGAGATCTGCTCTGGCGGCAGCAACTTTGGTGGCTCTGGCGGCAGCTGCTCTGGCGGCAGCAGCTCTGGCGGTTCTGGCGGTGGCGGCGGCAGCTCTGGTGGTGGAGGTAGCAGCCCTGGCAGGTATGGCTCTGGCAGCAGCTCTGGTAGTCGCAGCGGCGACTCTGGCAGCTCTGGTGGCAGTGACTCTGGCAGCTCTGGATGATCTGGCAGCTCTGGTGGCGGTGGCAGCTCTGGTAGTAACAGCTCTGGTGGTGGTAGCAGCTCTGGTAATTCAGGTGGTGGTGGCCATTCTTGTGACTCAGATGATGGTATTTCAGGAACAGGAACAACAGGAACTATGGCAGGAACAGACTCGGAACAGGAAACCATCTTCTGAGCTGGTGGGAGACTGGCGGTGACCATCTTGTGAGCTGGAGAGCTGGTTGTGGCAACTTTGTGAGCTGGAGGGCTGATAGCAGCCATCTTGTGGGCTGAAGGACTAGAGGCAGCCATTTTGTAAGCTGGCTGATGCGTGGCGGTGGAATGAGCAGCAAGCCCCGTTGCCAGCGGGTCTTGCTGTCCTTTGCCTCCCCCCAAAAAACATTTAGGGGTCTCCTCCACCTCGCCTGCAGTGAAGGGGGACCAACTGATTTGCAATGCCAAATCGATGTAACTTTCTAATGTCCAGTGGGGCTGGTGTAATGGCATTGTGGAGTAGAGTGGTTCAGATAGCCCACCACAAAAAAAGACACAGTTCACTCATAGTGGTTAAATGGGCTACCTGAATAAAGTCCTCCACGTACTCCTCAATGGACCTGGCTTCCTGACGCAGACGCATCATTTTCACACCCGCTGGATCCATGTTGGGGCTGAGTCTTCTGTAACCAGAGGGATGTGACACTGACAACAGGGGTGCGGATCCTCATGCAGGTTTATTAGCTGGATGGTCAGGTAAGCAATGATCAGAACAGGAGCAAACAGATGTATAAGGGCAATCCAGAGTCGTGGTCAAAATAACAGGCAGATGGTCACAAGGCAGGCAGCAGACAGGAATATAACAGGACAAGGCTAGGTTCAAAACACGGCAAGACAAGGTAAATGAAAACGCGTTGTGGTGTCACTAAACAGTAGACAAGACTCAGCAATAGTGTTAGTGTTTGTGCATTACTTATAATCCATGTAATCAGTCTGTGAGCAGCTTCAGCTGTGTGTTTGCAATCACTGGTGACTTGCATCAGGTGTGTGTGTGTGGCATGACTGAACATGTGGTCCATGAACATGGCAGATTTGTAGTTCATGTGAATGTGAGTGGGTTTACCAGCGATCTCTGGTTGTAGATCGCTGGTGATCATGACATATACACTGTGGTCATAAAAGGATGGACATCGTCAGCAACAATACTCAGGTAGGCTGTGGCGTTGACACGATGCTTAATTGGTACTAATGGGCCCAAAGTGTGCCAAGAAAATATCCCCCACACCATTACACCTCCACCACCAGCCTGAACCTTTAACACAAGGTAGGATGTCATGTTGTTGACGCCAAATTCTGACCCTACCATCCCAATGTTACAGCAGAAATCCAGACTCATCAGACCAGGCAACGTTTTTCCAATCTTCTATTATCTAATTTTGGTGAGCCTGTGCGAATTGTAGCCTCATTTTTCTGTTCTTAGCTGACAGGAGTGACACCCGGTGTGGTCTTCTGCTGCTGTAGCCCATCTGCCTCAAGGTTGGATGTGTTGTGCGTTCAGAGATGCTCTTCTGCATACCTCAGTTGTAACGAGTGGTTATTTGAGTTACTGTTGCCTTTCTATCAGCTCGAACCAGTCTGGCCATTGTCCTCTGGCCTCTGGCAGCATCAAGGTATTTGTGCCCACAGAACTGCCCCTCACAGGATATTTTCTCTTTTTCTGAACTTTCTCTGTAAACCCTAGAAATGGTTGTGTGTGAAAATCCCAGTAGATCAGCAGTTTCTGAAATACTCAAACCAGTGTGTCTGGCACCAACAACCATTCAAAGTCACTTAAATCACCTTTCTCACTATTCTGATGTTTGATTTGAACTACAGCAGATCATCTTGACCATGTCTACATAAACACGCATAAAGTGGCTGGTGGATATATATATATATATATATATATATATATATATATATATATATATATATAATATATAATATAATATTTTTTTATTTATTATTTTTTTATTTTCTTTTTTTTCCTTATAGGTTATTTAGTAGGTTGAAGAAATACATTTACTAGATAGAAAATAATAAAAAAAAATATGTCATTGTTTATTAACCTATACATGTAGTTTCAAACCTGTATGACTTTGTTTTGTAGAACAGAATATGATATTTTGTTGAGCAAACATCGATAACTGAACACTGAGCCATTCATTTTTCTCAAATATGTGTTGTCAATCCATCTTAAAGGGATAGTTCACTCAAAAATGAAAATGATGTCATCATTTACTCACCATTTACTTGTTCAATACCAGTTTGAGTTTTTTCCCCTAATTTTTTTCTGTTGAACACAAAGGGAAATATATTAAAAAATGTTGAAAACCATTTATTTCCATAGTATTTGTTTTGCCTACTATGGAAATAAATGTGTACAGGTTTTTATTTTTAGTGGTAAAGTATGCCTTTAATACCAGGTGTGAATCTCAGTGACAGTTTTATAAAGACATGGAGGTGAGTAAAGTATGAAAGAGTTATATGTTTCAGGTGGTCTGTCCCTTTAAGATCCATATTTTATTTGAGAATTGATTCTCATCATGCAACATCTGAAGTGTGTTTCTATAGCATTCCTAGTATTCTGCCTCCATCTGAATTTTTTCCCCTTTCTGTCTTGTAGGAAAGTAATATCATGGATGAGATGTTTTTAATATTTCAGTTCTTTCTCAGACAACAGGATGAAGCGCAGAGAAGTATAGTCTCTTGAGAAACAAATCCTAGTAATCTCACTCGCGTCTTTCTAGAGTTTCAGATGAAATCTCTATGGAGCGCATTAGTGCCTGCCCACTTTTTTCACCCGCGCTGCTTCTGGAACTATTTTTTTCCCATAGGGATTATAAAACAGTCTTTGTTAAAGCGTTATAAGCTATGAACCAAACCAGCCAGCTACAAGGTGGGAAAAAAAGAAAATTATAAATGTTGATTTGGAGCGAAGATGTACAGGTATATGAAAGTCAGACCAAATGACAATGGTACAAGACTGTGCACTTAACAGCTTTGGTGCATGTGGGGACAAAAATTCGATCCTAGTAGCATTGGGAATTACAAAATTGAACTAAAATGACAGAAATATGTAAGTAATAATTAATAATTGAACATTGTTGTGTATTGCAGAAAATGAACATGCAAATATGGGGAAAAAATTAATAAACCACTTGAAAATTCTCTCTTTGTCTGGATGTACTGGATTTATTAGGAATAGTTGAAGACAAAATTAGTAGCCCTTCTGTAAAGTTTTAAATCTTCAAATATTTCCCAAGTGCTGTCTAACAGAGAGAATAATCTTTTAACACACTTTAAACAATAGTTTTAATAACTAATTTCTTTTGTCTGTGTCATGATGACATTCTATTTAATTTTGCAAAACAGTTTTCAAGTGCAATTTAAACTAGGTCTATGAGGCATTAAAAGGGTGTGTGTGTGTGTGCGTGTGCGTGCGTGCGTGCGAGTATGTACATACATACAGTGCTCAGAATATATAAGTAGACCCCTCATTAGATTAGTCAGTACTGAAGCCAAATCTGGAGCTTATCTAATTTACGATAACGATCCAAAAACTAGTACACCCAAATGTATATGTTATAGAAAAATAATAAATACAAATGTTAAAAAGAGGAAAAATCAAGAGAAGCGACCCATTTTGGTCCCACTTTATATTGTGTCGCTTATACCTGTGAACTTACATGGTAATTAGATGTGTAAGTAATATGTAACTACAGTGTATGTACACACGTTTACATAGTATTTACTTTTGTATTACTGGTGTAACTACACTCATGTAACAACCCACTGAATAGTATGTGTAAGTACAAATGTGTAACAGGACATTGGTAACAACAGTAGGAAAGTACACATCTGTAACAAGAATTATGTAAGTGCATTGTGTAACAACAATATGTACTTGCAGATGTTTTCCCACTTCCACACCTGTTTGCAGATCATGCACTTGTGAACACTGTATGGCAGAACTAATGCTGCATTAGAAGGTTTCACCTTGTGATACAAGTGTACTTACATGGTAACTCCACAGGAACTGTCCACTTAATATAAAGTGTAATATGGTCACAAATTACTGTGTAACTTGTAGAAATATCTTCTATGCAACACTTTAATAACAGTGTAGTTACATGGTAACTCCACAGGAACAGTCCACAATATAAAGTTTAAAATAAAATTCATTTTCGTTTCGGCCTAGTCCCTTTATTAATCTGGGGTCGCCACAGCGGAATGAACCGCCAACTTATCCAGCATATGTTTTACACAGTGAATGCCCTTCCAGCTGCAACCCATCTAAGCCGAAAAGAAAATGAATGAATGTATGAACAGTAATTTGTGACCATTTTACACTTTATATTGAGTGGATCCTGTGGATTTACCATGCAAGTACACTTGTATCACAAGGTGAAACCTTCTAATGCAGCCATACAGTGTTCACAAGTACATGATCTGCAAACAGGTGTGGAAGTGGGAAAACATCTGCAAGTACATATTGTTGTTACACAATGCACTTACATAATTCTTGTTACAGATGTGTACTTTCCTACTGTTGTTACCAATGTCCTGTTACACATTTGTACTTACACATACTATTCAGTTGGTTGTTACATGAGTGTAGTTACACCAGTATACACAAGTAAATACTCTGTACCAGTGTGTACATACACTGTAGTTACATACTACTTACACATCTAATTACCATGTAAGTTCACAGGTATAAGCGACACAATATAAAGTGGGACCAAAATTTTTAAAAATGTTGTTAAAATTTTGTAGGTTGTAATTATTTAAAATATATATTTTTCTTGAATTTAATTGCATTTCAGTTTCTAAATAAGTTTGGTGACCAAAATATTATTTTAATAAATATATCTGTTTAATAAATTTGTTTTGTTTAAATGCACAGAAATACATTGCCTATAGTCACTGAGACATGAGTGGCAATGTGAATACAACTTTAGATTTTTAGAAGTCGACTTTTATGTTATCAAAGTCGAGTCGACGTCAACTAGTCGCTGGTGACGTCATCAATAAAAAACAAGAAACATGCCACAATTTGTGATTTATTTGCAAGAAATATATATACATGCCGTTTGACAGCTCATAACACATTGCAAAAAACTATGCAACATTACCAATGACTAATTTTAGGGCAAAACAAAAGCACTGTCAACACTTTCATTTCATTATTAATGCAACATTAGCACCAGGGCTAATTTTACTGCTAAACAAATGCAGTCAACACATTGATCACTGCACGTTCTAGTAAGCAAGTAACTATAACAAATATTTTAGTGCAAAAGTGATGCATATGTCAGCGCGCTTCACAGTTCATTCACAAAACATGTCAGCACATCGCAGAGGACAACAGCCAATCACATTACTTTTCCAGGGTTGCATTCACGTGATTGGCTTGGATCTGCTCTAGGGTATTTGCATGGAGAGACCTACTGTAACTGGCATCTGTTTGACGATTTAAAGTTAACTCAAAATTCATATGAATCTTTGACACTGACATAAGAAAAATAACATTTTCTAAATTACTTTAAATAATCTGAGGGCAGTTTCATTCTGTGAACCACCTTCGTGTGTAAGGCTCCCATGTAGTTTAGGTTAGTAATTTTTTTTATATATATGTTTTTAATTAACACTCCTGAAGCTAAAACATTGGTATTGTGTTGTCTAAAATAGGCTATTCTGGCTAAGTATAATTTTATTCTCTAAAGGATAACATTATTATTTAGAATACATCTTATCAGTACACTACCAAAAGTCTTGCCGTTGATCCCAGTTGTAAGAGCATAAAATAAAAACTTGACTTCTAGTTAATCATTTGTAAAAGTGGCAGAAGATAGATTTTTCTGATTAATCATCTGTTGAACTGCATCACAATCATCACAAATACTGCAGAAGACCTTTTGGAACCCGCATGGACCCAAGATTCTCAAAGAAATCAGTCAAGTTTGGTGAAGGAAAAATCATGGTTTAGGCTTACATTCAGTATGGGGGTCTGCGAGAGATCTGCAGAGTGGATGGCAACATCAACAGCCTGAGGTATCAAAACATTTGTGCTGCCCGTTTCATTACAAACCACAGGAGAGGGCAAATTCTTCAGCGCTCCTTCTCATACTTCAGCCTCCACATCAAAGTTCCTGAAAGCAAAGAGGTCAAGTTGCTCCAGGACTGGCCAGCCCAGTCACCAGGCATGAATATTATTGAGCATGTCTGGGGTAAGATGGAGGAGGCATTGAAGATGAATCCAAAGAATCTTGATGAACTCTAGGAGCTCATGGGAACTCCAAGCTCATGGGAGTCATACACAATATCAATTACTTTTCCACTGCACCATGACTTTATTTTCTATACTGTACATTATTTCTAAGTGACAAGACTTTTGCCTAAGCAAAGTCAGACCTTACTGTTCGAATTAAATAATTAAAAATCAAGACATGATCATATTTTATTTTGGTAAAATAAGCGTAATCTAGAGGTCTTTGCCTTTCATATAAGCCACTTCTGATACCAAAAGATCAACTAGAAGTCAAGTTATTATTTGTTGTTCCTAAAACTTGGATAGGCAACAAGACTTTTGTTAGGTAGTGTATTTGCAGAACAGGTGACTGAACAAAATGATTACATAACTATAAATTGTAATCTGAATCACTCAAAAAGTGTTTAATACTACACTGTAAAAATGCTAATTAATGAAAAGTTGGAAAAGCAAAAATATTGCACTAGCATAAGGTTTAGCTAATATTCCTGGTAGTTAATTAGTTGTAGCTGCATGTGTTTTAACTTATACATACAGTAAGTATTGGAAATATACTGGTGAATATTTAATTTAAAGTACCATGGTAGTGTTTCACCATCTGATGCTATGACTATGCCATGACAAAGGTACTTATTTTCTTTTTAAATGTTTTGACTCTAGTATTCCACATAGCACCCAAAACCTTTGTACTTTCCACATCCCTTTTGTTCTCTAGTGTCTAAATGAGTGTCATTTAGTGTAAATAACAGAAGCTGGCAGTTTTACATGAGTTGCATTCATACGGCCCTTGTCAAATTGACAGGCTGTAGCTCGTAAACATCATCTCATAATTCCAATAGATCGGCTGCGGTCTTTAGGTCAGTTTTTTGTTCTTTTCATGCTGTTGTTTTTTTGTCTGTGTGATTATTTACAAGCATCTGAACATATACAGTAGTGTGTACAAATGTGTTTTGTTCAACTCAAGGTCAAGCGTTAAGGTCAAGAGTTCTGCTTTGCGTGGCTCTAATCTGCTCAAAATGGAAACACAGCAAGTGTACTTGGTTGCCAAGAGGTCGTAACCTTCTTATTCAGTACACAATGAGGTTACTGCTGGCAATAAGGCATAATCAACATTATAATAAGTGTACAGGTGCCATGGGCTGCAAAAAAAAGCAAATGTTTTGCTCCTGTTAAAGTACTCTATTCATCTCCACAAGGGCTTTAAAACTGAAAATAAAGTACTTTAGTAGTTCAGTAGTTCCAAAGGCAAATAAAAAATGTGTTCATTTATAGCAACAAAAATGAATGAATAAATGAATGAATGAACATCTTCACAAGGGCTTTAAAACTAAATAAAATAAAGCACTTGTAATTCCTTAGAAAATGAATGAATGAATAAATGAATGAATGAACATCTCAGCAAGGGCTTTAAAACTAA
This sequence comes from Danio kyathit, assembly GCA_903798195.1. Lineage (NCBI taxonomy): Eukaryota > Metazoa > Chordata > Actinopteri > Cypriniformes > Danionidae > Danio > Danio kyathit. The sequence continues at coordinate 37,467,219 of LR812529.1, read as the reverse complement.
AAATAGCGCACTATATTAATTCATTAGTTCCAGAGCCAAATGAAAATTTAGTTTTTTTTATAGCAAGAAAATAAATAAATGAATGAATGAATGAATGAACATCATCACAAGGGAAATAAAGCACTTTTGTAATTCCATAGAAAATAAATGAATGAATGAATGAACGAACAACTCCACAAGGGCTTTAAAACATAAAGCACTTTTGTAATTCTGTAGAAAATGATTGAATTAATGAATTAATGAACATCTCCATAAGGGCTTTAAAACTGAAAATTAAGCACTTTAATAATTCAGTAGTTCCTGAGGCAAATTAAAATTTAATTCATGTCTAACAAGAAAAGTCTTGAATGGATGGATGGATGGATGGATGGATGAATGAATCAATAAATGAGTGAATGAAAGAAAGAAAGAATGTATGAATTAATAAAGCACTTTAGCAATTCAGTTGAAAAAATTAATGAATGAATGAATGAATTAACAAACAAGGGTTTTAAATCTGAAAATTAAGCACAAATTAAGTAATTCAGTAGTTCCTGAGGCAAATAAAAATTTCATTACTTTTTAGCAAGAAAAGTAATTAATGAATGTATGATTGAATGAATTAATAAATAAATACATAAACAAACAAACTAAAAACAAATAAGGGCTTTAAATAAAGAAAATAAAGCACTTTTGTAATTCAGCAGAAAATGAATAAATGAACAAATCTCCACAAGAATTTTAAAACTGACAATAAATCCCTTTTGTAATTTAGCAGAAAATGTATGAATGCAAAAATGAATGAATGAACAAACATCTCCACAAGGAGTTTAAAGCTGACAATACTTTAGTAAGTCAGTAGTTCTAGAGGCAGATTAAATTGTATTTATTTCTAGCAAAAAAAAAAAATGAATGAATGAATGGAAAATATAAATATAATTTAAAATAATAATAAAAAAAATTATATATATATATAAATATATATATATATATATATATATATATATATATATATATATATATATATATATATATATATATATATATATATATATATATATATATATATATATATTAGTGTAGGCCGTTACCGGCGTTAATGTGCTGCGTTAAACTGAAACTCTTGTCGCGCGCAAAAAAAAATATTCTCAATCTCAATCTATTCTTAAACTATTCTCAAAGTTGGGTTGGGAGCTGGGTCTATTCTACGCAAGCTATGATGACTTTCACCTTAATATTTTAGCGCGGATGTATACCTGACCGGTGAGCCGTCTGACAAAAAAGTGCCCTTCTGAATCAAATCAGCAGGATGCCCTTCTGGATCTTTCCCTTATTTCGAAGACACTACTGACTACGTTTACATGGACATCTGCAATCTAGTTATTTGCCTTAATAGGCAATAATATAATTAAGGTGTTTTACGTGAAGTGCTTTCATGTAAGAGTTTGCTGTAATTTTGGGTGACTTTAACTGCAGTTCGACAGTTTCACCTTCACTCATGAACATTTCATTCATGCCCCTGTGACAAACTTGGGTTATTAGACGCAAATAAGGAGTAAGGACTGCTGAGAGTGTTATGGAATTTAATAATGCACACCAAATGGAAAGAAAAAAACTTCCACATTTCGCGATGTGTGTGTGTGTGCGGTCCTTTACTGACAGCCGCGTGTGTGGATCTTGTCGGAAAATATGGCGAAAGTCCTACATGACGATAATAGTTTGACTGCGATGTTTACTTTAATAATGCCACTAATATATGCAGACTCCACATCTTAATTTCATTTCTGTTTAGTTCAGTTACGACTTCAGTCGTATTAAGGTCATCAAAAATCGCTGTTTCCAGCGTATGTAGGCCTGCAGTTCAAAATTCATGTTTAACTGAATAAACAGTTAGTAAACACAAGTACATCTTATTGAACATCATTTATTTTCATCACCAATTATTATAGTAGAACAGTTTCTCAAGCAGTTTGTGATGCATTTTGGAAACCGGAGATGAGCCCCTGGTCTAATGCGCCACCTGGCTTGAGAAACCCGTTCTCAAAGACTTATTATTTGGGTAGCACACATATTCTGAATGACTTTGGCAAAATTCAAATGAGCCATTTTAATCTAGATTAATTCCAAGATTACAGTGAGATTAATCTAGATTAAAAAAATTCATCTATGCCCACCTATAATATATATACAGTTAAAGTCAGAATTTTTAGCCCCCCTGAATTATTAGCTTCCCCGTTTATTTTTTCCCCCAATTTCTGTTTATTGGAGAGATTTTATTCAACACATTTCTAAACATAATAGTTTTAAAACTCATTTCTAATAACTGATTTATTTTATCTTTGCCATGATGAAAGTAAATAATATTTTACTAGACATTTTTCAAGACACTTCTACTGGATAAAGCTTAAAGTGACATTTAAAGGCTTAACTAGGTTAATCAGGTTAACTAGGCAGGTTAGGATAATTAGGCAAGTTATTGTATAATGATGGTTTGTTCTGTAGACTATCGAAGAAAAATATAGCTTAAAGGGGCTAATAATTTTGTCCTTAAAATGGTGTTTAAAAAAATAAAAACTGCTTTTATTCTAGCCGAAATAAAACAAATAAGACTTGAAAAAATATTATCAGACAAACTGTGAAAATTTCCTTGCTCTCTCAAACATCATTTGGGAAATATATTAAAAAGAAAAAACTATTCAAAGGGGGGCTAATAATTCTGACTTCAACTGTGTGTGTATGTATATATATATATATATATATATATATATATATATATATATATATATATATATATATATATATATATATATACTAGATTAATGTAATATCAAATAATCATATAATCATAACAGGTAATGTGTTTTTCTTTTATTTCAAAGAGGCAGATGGCGTTCATTTTGTGATTATCAAAACTTTGTGTGCATACACAAACATCCCATTATGTTGACACTGATGTTTTTAACAAATTAAAAATCTAATTAGAAGAGCTTGAGTGATTCTATAATGATCCCTTAATTGGCATTTACTGTAAATCCAGTCATATGGGTCAGTGAATCAGATTATGGCTTATGTGGAGTGGGACATAAATAAATGTTTTTTTTTTTTTTTTAAGTCTTACCTTTTATTTTATTATTTATCTTTCTGAATGCCATCTCACAAATCCCTGTTTGACTTTTTCAACTTTTTTTTTTTTCGAGATTCTGTCGGTCACGGCTTTTCCCAGGAGAGAGGAGAGCGAGAGATAGAGTGTGTGAGATGGAATATAATCCTGGATAAAGTTTAAAAGTCATTTTTTTTTCAACGTTCAGGCCAAGATTGTCTGCTAATCACAAATCCAAGATCCAATCTGGAATCTGTGGCTTAGGTCTTGATGGATGACGTTGCTACGGATTGTTTTAAAGCTGCTGTGGGCAAAAGCCTCCATGCAACTTGCATGCAACCGGCCTGAGCAGAATTCCAAATCGACCTGGAAGCGATGAAATTGCTACAGGCGGTTTTTTTTTTTTTTTTTTTTTTTTTTTTTTTTTTTTTTTATTCCCCACCTGGCCAGAATTGGGCCTATAACAGCATAGTGTGAGAAAAAAAGCTTCACTTTTGATCCAGCGACACTGTGCAATAGCTTTGATCTCACTGTAATAATCTCATTGTTTATGGAGATGGAATTGTATTTTCCAGGAATGTTGTCGCTATGTTTTGAAATGAACTGCGGAGAGAAAGCGTGTCCTGGAGGTGCGTGTATCGTATGCATGCGTGTTCTGAGAACAAACGTCGGCTTGAATCTCATTACATTTGATTTTACATCAGTTGACAAGGGTAATGCTGAAGCTACGGGAATTACAACAAATAGAAATCTTGACAACGGAATCAATATCGCTCACAAATGAATTAGATTATTCCCCCTCAGCCATAATTTCAGATACTGTACAATACTACAGTCATAACAGTTGATGCAAAGAAAGGCTTGATTTATTCTCTGGCTTTAAAAAAGGGTACAGAGCTGTAACTGGTGTGGTAACCTACTAAAGTACTAACATGTACACTTCAGGCACTACAATCATTTTAGATACAGTATATTACTTGTACTGCAAAAGCAATCTGTAAGTTTCAGGACTCAAAACTTAAAGGGAAAGTTCACCCAAAAATGAACATTTACTCACTGTTTACTCACCTTCAAGTGGTTATAACCATTATAGATTTATTTCTTCTGTTAAACACAAAAGATGTTTTGAAGAAAGCTGAATATCTGTAATCATTGACTTCCATAGTAGAAAAAAATAGTACTACAGAAGTCAATGGTTACAGGTTTTCAGCCTTCTTTGGAATATTTAAAATAATCATTTTTGCATGAGCAATCCTTTTAATTTTGATTTCTTTTTTGAAACCAAAATGATTGTGGAATTTAATAGTAGGAAAATGTGTGCTTACTTCTTTAGGATTGCCTTTTTAGCCCTATCTACTGATTTGTATGAGGAAAAGAGTTAAAATTACATATGAAAACACATGATTACTTGAGCAGTGAAACACCCTCTATGACTTCTGTTGACTGCTGTTTTGCGTTTGGATTTTGGCAGAAGGTAAGAGTGTTCCACATTGCATCAGGGAGGCTCTGTTTTCACTTTGTTTTATTGCAAATTCATTTTTAACAAGAAAGAAAATGAAATAATGAAAATAAAATATTTGAAAATAAAACTATTGAATATGCTTACAAGGGTGTGTATAAGCCCTGTGGATTTTGTTGTGTTTTTCCCAAAAGTACATCCAGTTTTCAGGATTACATCTGTTAAAATAGTTCAAATAATTTATCTTAAAAAAAAAAAAAAATATATATATATATATATATATATATATATATATATATATATATATATATATATATATATATATATATATATATATATATATATATATATATATATATATTAGGTTGTATTTTTGAGGATTAATTTTATTATTGAACAACAACTATGTTCTCAATGAACCCAAAAAACTCATTAATATCAAAGCTGAATATTTTTTTAAGTAGTTTTTAGTTTGTTTTTAATTTTAGCTATTTTAGGAGGATATCTGTGTTTGCAGGTGACTATTACTGTGCATAATTATTAGGCAACTTAACAAAAAACAAATATATACCCATTTCAATTATTTATTTTCACCAGTGAAACCAATATAACATCTCAACATTCACAAATATACATTTCTGACATTCAAAAACAAAACAAACACAAATCAGTGACCAATATAGCCACCTTTCTTTGCCAGGACACTCAAAAGCCTGCCATCCATGGATTCTGTCAGTGTTTTGATCTGTTCACCATCAACATTGCGTGCAACAGCAACCACAGCCTCCAAGACACTGTTCAGAGAGGTGTACCGTTTTCCCTCCTTGTAAATCTCACATTTGATGATGGACCACAGGTTCTCTATGGAGTTCAGATCAGGTGAACAAGGAGGCCATGTCATTAGTTTTTCTTCTTTTAGACTCTTTCTTGCCAGCCACGCTGTGGAGTACTTGGATGCGGGTGATGGAGCATTGTCCTGCATGAAAATCATGTTTTTCTTGAATGATGCAGACTTCTTCCTGTACGACTGCTTGAAGAAGGTGTCTTCCAGAAACTGGCAGTAGGACTGGGAGTTGAGCTTGACTCCATCCTCAACCCGAAAAGGCCCCACAAGCTCATCTTTGATGATACCAGCCCAAACCAGTACTCCACCTCCACCTTGCTGGCGTCTGAGTCGGACTGGAGCTCTCTGCCCTTTACCGATCCAGCCACGGGCCCATCAAGACTCACTCTCATTTCATCAGTCCATAAAACCTTAGAAAAATCAGTCTTGAGATAGTTCTTGGCCCAGTCTTGACGTTTCAGCTTGTGTGTCTTGTTCAGTGGTGGTCGTTTTTCAGCCTTTCTTACCTTGGCCATGTCTCTGAGTATTGCACACCTTGTGCTTTTGGGCACTCCAGTGATGTTGCAGCTCTGAAATATGGCAAAACTGGTGGCAAGTGTCATCTTGACAGCTGCACGCTTGACTTTTCTCAGTTCATGGGCAGTTATTTTGCGCCTTGGTTTTTCCACACGCTTCTTGCGACCCTTTTTGACTATTTTGAATGAAGCGCTTGATTGTTCGATGATCATGCTTCAGAAGCTTGGCAATTTTAAGAGTGCTGCATCCCTCTGCAAGATATCTCACTATTTTTGACTTTTCGGAGCCTCTCAAGTCCTTCTTTTGACCCATTTTGCCAAAGGAAAGGAAGTTGCCCAATAATTATGCACACCTGATATAGGGTGTTGATGTCATTAGACCACACCCCTTCTCATTACAGAGATGCACATCACCTAATATGCTTAATTGGTAGTAGGCTTTCGATCCTATACAGCTTGGAGTAAGACAACATGCATAAAGAGGATGATGTGGTCAAAATACTCATTTGCCTAATAATTCTGCACTCCCTGTATGTATGTATATATATATCTTACATCTATCATAAAGAGAGGGTTTTTAAGAGAGGGCAAAAACATCATAGAACAGCCTATTAGGGCTAAATTATGATGTGTTTTTGATTGTGCTTGTTGTTGTTATTTTTGTATTTTTTTTTTTTAGTGGTCCTCAAAGAAGATTTTGAAATAATAATTTTTAAAAAAAATCAGTTCATGACCATTTTAAAGTACTAATATGTACCATTTAGGAGTAAAAGGCTAAGGACAAGCTTTGAGGACAAGCTTGCACATTTTCTTTCCGAAAATGGCACAATACTGAGCAGATATTCACAGCTCACTGCTATGTCTTATAATAATAGATATTAAAATATGAAGATGACATGTTCAGTCGTCATTTTAGCATTAAGATTTTTTTTTTATTATTATAGATATGTACATTAGATGTCACCTACGCTATTGTTGTCTATTGAAAGGAATGCACCAATAGAGCCACCATTTTAGTACAGGGTAGCGCTCATTTGAAATGAGTGTGGGACCCAGGTGCATTGGAGGACTGGCCATCCAGAGCCAGAGATATATACACATATATCTATGATCGAGAGTTTTCGGGATATTTTATTTAAATTACAAAAATTTTAATTTTACATAACTTTTCTACATTTATTTATTTATTTATTTGACATGGACATCACAATTACACTGGATAACCAAATGCATTTGTTTAAGTGTTTTAGCAAATTTGCTAATTCTCAACACCTGTCCACAGAAGGCTTGACAAAATGGAAATATAATAATACATAAACACAACATTATAATTCTTTACATAAAATTACTGAAGCAAAAGCAAAGGTGACATGATCCAACAAACTAATAGTAGACTATTTGTGCAAACACTGCTGTTTTGCTTTTAACCACTTTTTAAGAACACTACTAAACATATTTATATTACTTTCTGATTTTAGGCTAACAGATAAATCATTCCACAGTTTGGCTCCCTTTACAGAGAAAACAGATTGACCAAATGAGGTCTTACACTTCGGCACTAGACAGTCACCATTAGCAGTTGCTCATGTGACTCTGTGAGAGGTTTGATGCCTACTGATTAGATCAGAAAACAGCATTGGAACATGATTATTTAAACATTTATAAACCAATTCAAGATAATTAAATTTAATAAAACTCAAAACTAAAAAAGTTATGTTTACATAAAACTTCACAATGATGCCATCGCATAGGCTTTAAGTCCATAATTTTAACTGCTTGTTTATATATTGAGTCAATAGGCTCCAATGTAGTTAAAGAGGTTTGTGACCATGATGTAATGCAATACGTCATGTGAGAGAATATCATTGTGTACATGTATAATTTTGCAGTTTTGCAGATACGTGATCGCACGGGCGTTGCCGACAAAGAGCGTGTGTTTGTGTGCATTTATTCATTCATTCATTTTCTTTTCGGCTTAGTCCCTTTATTAATCCGGGGTCGCCACAGCGGAACGAACCGCTAACTTATCCAGCACGTTTTAACACAGTGGATGCCCTTCCAGCCGCAACCCATCTCTGGGAAACATCCACACACACTCATTCACACACATACACTACGGACAATTTAGCTTACCCAATTCACCTGTACCGCATGTCTTTGGACACACCCCCTCTTCTGCTTTCACTTCTCATTCTAACGGAGGGAGAGATTCGTTTGTGAATGATTCTCCATTATGAACGACTCGTTCACTTAGCCGAGAAGTAATACAAGTTTCTAGCACCTCAGCATCTTATTGTCATATTTCATTTACATTGTTTGTTGATTTTATTCAACAAAACTAGCATAAGCTGAGTATTTAGTGCAAGTTGGCGCTACTTTGCCTGGTCAATGCTGTAAGTGACTGTATAACAGTGGTGGGCAAACTTTTTAGACCCGAGGGCCACATCAAGTTTTGCAAACCAAGTGAAGGGCCACATGTCAAATCCTTCAACAATAACTTTTATTTATGGCAGTATACATAGAACATGTAATGCTGGACAGAAAAATGTCACATTAACACAAAACAGATTTTTTTAAATAGTTATTATTGAGTGAAATTTACAAGTCAAATGAATTTGTACTGCTATTTATATTTAATTATCAATCATCATAAAACAATAAAATAATCCCTTAAAAAATATAATATTAATAATGTAATAAGCTTTACAATGGAGAATAAAAAAAATCTCATATTAACACATTAAAATAGTTCTTAAAGTTTACTATTCAGTCAAATTTACAATAATCTAGTTTGCACTGCTTTTAGAATATACAGATCAATCATCATAAATTTTGATAAAACCACAAATCTTTGATAAAAGAACTTTTTAAAGGGGATGTATTCAATTATTATATAATTTGAGTCAAATTCACAACAATCTCATTTTAGCTTGTATTAATATGCTCATATCAATCATTATGAATCTGAGATAAAATGGAAGAAGAATCTTAGTCTTTGTTATTCCAATCATGTTATTATGAGCGTGTTCATGTGAACAATGAGCCTGAAAATAAGTTATATTAATATTAACAGCAACACTCTCGCAAAATACCTAGCTGATTCAATCGTTGCCTAATGACATAAAAAAAAAAGCGCACCACGCTCCTTTTTTTCTTGTCAACAAAAAGGCAGTGCGGTGCACCTTGCGTTTTTGGAACGTAAATGCGCGTTCGTGTGATCAGCGACTTAGGTTGTAGTCTTTAAAAACAGCAATACTTTCTTGGCATATTAGACCAACCTCTTTCTGTTCGTTATTGCTGAAGACGTATTTTGTTGTCAATTCTTCCTTAAACACACGACATTCAGAGTCAATTTTATTAATTTTTTTTGGCATTTTCAGTCATTAACGGTCGAGTACATTTTAATATCCGAGAGTGTGTTCTAATTCTACTGGTTGCACTAACTGTACCGCGTGCAATACTGCCATCAAATGGCATTCACTTTCATCGCATCATTAATTTACTAATTCTGAAACCAAAACGTTACTCAGAAGCAGCATTTTTAAAACTCCCTCGCGAGCCGGGCCACATATGGCCCGCGGGCCGTAGTTTGCCCACCTCTGCTGTATAGTATCATCAATATTTGTTTAGCGCAAAAGTTTGCAATATACGAAAAAAACGAAATCTTACCTATGAAATGTTCTGCCTTTGTGCTTTGTTTTCTTTGTTTGCTCGTTACTACACACATACATACACAGCGCTAAAGTCCAGCATCTTCACATTGTCTTTAGTCTTGACTAGTGCGGTTGAGTGACTTTTGTCCTGGGAGCACTGTACAAATTTGGCGGCGCTATTGACGCAGGCTCAGAGTCCGAATACGATATCTAGTGTACATATCTATGTTTTTTATTACACCGGTGTTTGTTAAAGGTGCAGGTGATTTGCCACAATGCTAACGTTAGCTTTGAAAACACAGTCCCTCCCCTGCCGTCCAAAGCCACGCCTCCTGAAATCACGAATACGCACTTTATAGATGACAGTAGACAACCCACTAGATCATGTCATTCGCCAGTTTGAAAACTTTATCGTATTTTATAACACTACAATTCTGAACAAAAAAGTGTATTATATCGAACACGTTTTCAGTTGTGTAGCAAGCAAAACTTGTCATAATCTGCAATATTTCATGCATGCAAGGATCGCTGGTCTCACTCTCTCACATGCTGTCCTAAAGCAACTACTGGCCAGCGGGGTGCAGGAATGGTGCTTATTACTAAGCCATACTTACATGCTATTTCAGATCGAATATTCAAAGTAGCATGGTAAACAATATAGGGACCACATCACAGGTTGTGATTGTTCAAAAATGAACCAGTAAAGCAGGCTAGGCAGAATAGCGCTATTAACTTTTGTTGTTAAACTAAATCAAAATCAACACTATCGACGCTGTAAAAGCTCTCTTATGAAACTGAATAGTCACATCAGTCTTTCGCCGGAAGATTTCAGTGGCTGAACAACACTTCTGTGCATAACCCATTTTTAAAACAACAAAATCAAAGCTTTGCGTAACTAAAATAGTTTTTAAAACATAACATTACCTGTCCAGTGTTAATTTTGACAGCAAATTTTTATTTAGTTTTAGTCTTTTGACTGCTTTCACACCTGTGAATCGATTAATTTGTACCGAAACAGGGATTAAAATTGTTACATTGTTGCTCTTTGTTCTTGGTGCGGTTCGCTTTCACACGGCAAAGTTTCTAAACGGACCAAAAGATCTAAAACAAGTCACGTGTGAGTAAACTCTCCTCACATTGGTTCAGAGTTTCACGGTTTATTTTGCAGAGTTCCGCTCAGCCCTGTTTGACAGGGTGCGCGCGACATGTCTGAAGAGCATGGAGGGATGTGGTGGGGAGGGGTGATGAGAAGGGTGCGCGACGTATTTGAGGACCGGGAGGGAGATGCGTGATTTCCGGGAGATTATCACTCGTTTGCGAGCATCCGGGAGTCTCTGTGCATTTGTGGGAGACTCCTGGAACTTTCGGAAGACTTGGAATGTCTAGAATGACCTACCACCCTACTCATAATTCTCTCTTCATATAGCCCTATGCCCGTTTCATATCCATAAAACACTGTGATAAAGCCGGGCTTGGATCGTATCGCTTTCTCACTACAATCGATCCGCTCCAGAGTTCGTTTCAATCGAGCCTAGACCACCTCATTAAGGCAGTCTCGGAGCAATTGCTTTGGCACAGATCCGAGCGCAATTGCCCTGTTCACATATGCCAAACGAACCACGCTAACTGGGCAAATGCGCCAGGTTCCGGAACAAAAGTCTAGGTGTGAAAGCACCCTACAATTCCATTTTATTTTTTGTCATATTTTAGTCTTCTGAATCATTTTAGTTTTAGTCTAGTTTTAGTCGACTAAATCTACTCTAGATTTAGTTGACTAAAATATATTTGGTTTAATTTGTGTAATTTAATTAAAATATTGTATACATTTTTTTATACAAAGTACTATAACTTAGCTAATCTAACTGCTGTGGATCAGTTACTTTACTTTTCAAATGTGTGTGCGTCATGCATCACACACCAAGATTAATTCTGATTGGATATTTACCACAAAATGTCTTTCGATCACATTCTCGTCTCCTTTTATTTGTCAACGAAAATGTCAGTATATTTTTATTATAGTTGTCGTCATCATCACTTAATTTTTATTTAGTTTTTGTCTAGTTTTCGTGAGTAGAAACTTGTTCGAAAATATTTCGTCAACGAAAATAACACTATCTGTCTAAAAGAAATACTTCAGCCATGGTGTCAAACTTCCTACAGCGTGCAAAAGTAACTCCAATATTGATTCAGGATTTTGAAATAACATTTGTTTTTACTGCTGTCACTCTCTCCCTCGTGTGCTTGTGACATTGCGTGCACTCGCAAACGGCAGATCTGTCTGCATGAACAAATCTACATTTGTTGACAGACAGTTTGGGCTACTTATCAGAATTATGGGAATTATCAGCCTGACAAATTTTAATTGAACAAACATCTTTTAGTCTTATTCCTTAACCAGGATATAAAAATACTTATAATTCCATGTAGATCGTTTACTTTAATCATTATTGGTATGTGAAGAGACTTTCAATCAGCAAAACAATAAAAACGTTTCTAAAGACAATCACCTACTGCACCTTTAATTGAACGGCAGCGACATTTACCCGTGCACTATATTGCTCACAACATACAAGAGGCTGAAACTGAATGAATATGTAATTGTCTTGCACACTTTCCCCTCACTGACAACAAATGGACACTATAAAAATCACAGCAGTGATAAAACGGCTGTTAATAAAGAGTGATAATTGCGATATGGATATGCTGACATCTGTGTAGTTATAGCTATTGACTGATATAGATCTGGCAGTAGGAGACTATAGTTAGATTCAATCAATTTTCTTTGAATGAAATATTGACATAACTGTACAGGATGGCTTTTTCAGCCTTGACTTGATCATTTTATAACCATTTATTCATGTGACAGAAAAAATAAAGTAGAAAAACTATTGGTGTAAACATAACATCCTTTCCATTTACTCAGAAAAAAAAGGCTTTCATAGACAACAAATGTCAAAGTTGTTTTTTTAAGCTGTTCACACGTTAATAAAATCACAATTATAAATTCTCATACATACATTAAAGCTCATTTAATTGTAGCAAAAGATTTTTATTTGAAATAATTTATTAGCATAGTGAATCTGAAATGTCAGATCATCATCCTAAACGATTTTTAAAGCATATTAGATGTGTAACAGTGTGCTAATGCTGTGTTTGAGGTCATTTGATATGCGCAAATTATTTCAGTCCATTACTTCATTTGGCCTCTAAGGATGAGGTTGAAATTCTTGTACTGAATATATGTTTACTAAACACGGGCATGGTCTCAACAAATGGATGCTTTACTTATAAATGAGCATTGTTAACAGACAGAAAGAAGAGAACTTGTTGAACCGGCTTTAACAAGCTTCTGGCTATTTAACAGTTCATCCTCTGAGGACGAGGCTGTTGGTACTTAGAATGGAGGCTACTTATGGAAATATTGTCAACAACAGGAGTTATTTATTTTATTTCCAAATTAACGCCGTCAACGTGAAGAAAAGTTTGAGGAATTGACTAAACAAATTGCCTGTGAAGGCTTTCAAGCATCTAGGTCACCGCAGAATGTCAGAAAAACATTATTAGCATTTAATATTCCGTGTGTTGACTGTTTTGACACTGTAGGATGTATTTTAAAAAGTTTATTAGACAATTTTTCTGTTCTGTACCTGTTGAAAGAACACTTCCTTCCTTATGCTTCCTTTTCAGTGTTTCAAATTATGGCTTGCTTTTTCGGACTTCCATTCGAACAAACTGAAACAAATCACTTCAAATACCAATGTTGCGCTTATATATACACAGCAAATTTCTGGAGTTAAAAAATTAGGAGTTAGGGGAAAAAAGTGTGAAAGAGTTACATTTTTGGAGTTTATTTTAAAACTCCAACACAATTTTGTGTTTTACGATACTCCCTGCTGTGTTGTATTTTGGAGTTCATTCGCTGGTGTCCAGGAAGGTGCTTTAACTTCACATCTGGAGTTATTTTTTTAGAAAGTCCACCATTACACAATCCTGCTGAGAAGCACAAAATAACTGGAGTTTTGTTCTTCGTTGTGAGGTAAACGTGCATTGTTATACAATTCTAAAAGCTTTTTCGAAATGTTTGATATTTTGTGACAGAAATGTGTTTTGCTGTAGCTGTTTCGTTTTGTGACGCTAGTGACTGCATGTGGCGAACTTAGCATCTAACATAAGTTAGCTTTTCCAATGTGGCTATTTTGTGCGGTATATAAACAAGCTAACACTAGCTAATAATCTTTCCTTTCTCTGTGTTTCTGAAAATGTGGGTTCTGCTCTCAAAAAGAAGTGATACTTGATCAGATGAAGAAACCTGCTGTACTTTTCAAGTAGGCTAACTTACACAATGAGGTAACGTTAATCTTTTATCCAGCAATACAGCTTTATGTCTGTAAGCTTTAATACGTGTAATATTGCTCATGGAATGTTTTGAAATGTAGCATGATTTAGTTGTGACCGTGATCTCTGATTACAATTTTAACTCCAGTAAGTGTTCAAATTTAACTCAAAAACGTGGTAAAATTCAACTCCAAAAGAAGAGTGATTTTAACTCTGCAGGGTAGTAAATTTGATGGTCACGCATGTACACTCAGATTGAGTTGATTTTAACTCCCCAGGGAGTTTATTCCAAAGACCAGAATTCGCTGTGTATATGAGTTCACAATGTTTTGCTCTTTCAAATTATTTTTTTCTCTTTGTATTCCCTATAGTACTGCAATATTCACATTTTCTGTAAATGTGTGTAAAATTTCTGCAGAAAGAGTTTTTGAGGTTCGTCATGGTCTGCTGAAAGTAATTTGTTAATTAAATTGTTAACAAGTTGCATTTATTTATTCACTGTGAGGAGGATAATGACATAGCATGTAATGCACCGTGTTTAAAACTGATTTGCAGTACTGTTTACAGCTTAACGGAAGTCACTCCTATAATTCACGAAAGTCATCATGGGGTGTAAGAAAAACGTGGATGCTGAGGGTAAAATGAAGCAGACAGAAATAGGTTTAAGCAGAATTATATTAAGTAAATATCAGTGTCAAACCGTGAAGTTTATCTCCTGTCAGACAGACGCATGTGATAAAAACACGTCTGTTACCATAGCAAACCGAGGGGCGATGAAGTCCCGCAGTGAAGTCCGTGAAACGGTGACGCGCGAAGGAAGCGCGTCTCGCACTCCTAACCAAGTGACGGATCCCCCGGAGCGCGCAGAACCGGCCAGAGAGCGCGTATGGCGGCGTGCGGAAGCGCGGTGACGGTTCCCCCGCTGGGTTAAAAGATGACAGAATGAAAGGAACACACATGCTGGGACATCTTGTGCGAAAGGCTCACCAAAAGGCCGCATTTATTGAGGGGGGAAATATAAAGATGTGTAAATGGCATTTTATGCACTCAAAGGATAAAAAAAGGGCACATGTGGTACTTCGTTGTTGTTCTTTTTGGATTTAAATTTAAACTGGTCTCTAATGAACTTTGCATTTGCCAATAAAATAATAATAATAATAATATAACAAACATACATTATATTTAGTCTGCACGATAGGCCAGCTCATCTTCTTATTTATAGTTTTAGTCAAGTTTATGTAAAGAAATATCTATTTCTCTGTAGAAGTTTTAGACAATTTTTGACAAAATTATATTATGCAAATACTAATATATTAAGGTCATGTAATTCAAATTCGTTTTAGATTGGCTAGTTTTGACCCAAACAATTGCAGTGCAGTTTGATTTATTTGTATCGTAATAATCCAATATATATATATATATATATATATATATATATATATATATATATATATATATATATATATATATATATATATATATATATATATATATATATGTGTGTGTGTGTGTGTGTGTGTGTGTGTACTGTTGAAGTCAGAATTATTCGCCCCCGTTAATTTTTCCCGCCAATTTTTGTTGAACAGGGAGAAGATTTTTTTTTCAACACATTTCTAAACATAATAGTTTTAATAACTCATTTCTAATAACGGATTTATTTTATCTTTGCCATGATGACAGTAAATAATATTTCTACTAGAATTTTTTTCAAGACACTTCTATACTTAAAGTGACATTTAAAGGCTTAACTAGGTTAATAAGGCAGGTTAGGGTAATTAGGCAAGTTATTGTATAATAATGGTTTGTTCTGTAGACTATCAAAAACAAATATAGCTTAAACGGGCTAATAATTTTGACCTTAAAATGGTTTGTAAAAAAATTAAAAACTGCTTTTATTCTAGCCGAAATAAAACAAATAAGACTTTCTCCAGAAGAAAAAAATATTATCAGACATACTGTGAAAATGAATTGGCTCTGTTAAACATCATTTGGGAAATATTTTTTAAAAGAACAAAAAATCGAAGGGGGGCTAATAAATCTGACTTTAAATGTATATATATATATATATATATATATATATATATATATATATATATATATATATATATCAGGCCCATAGCCAGCCTGGTGAAAGGGTGGTTCTTTTTTCTCAAAAAGTGTACCTTATTGCAGTTATACGCCTTGTTTTCTATTTACCTATGTTATTTAAATACTGCATTTTAGTGACATTTTAAGCTGAATTAGCTTATCGGATGGTCATCATAACCACATTTTTTGATGTACCAAAATATTTCCTAAAGGTTTAGAATAAAGAAATGTAAATAAATTTATTACATCATATATCATTAGAAAAAAAATAGGAATCTGCTAAAGTTTTAAATGAAAAACTGTAGTACATTGTCATGTATTAGGCAAATAACAAACTGGCCAGCACATTCAACTTTCCTCAGTCAGAAGTTGACCATTTGAATAAAAAGTACAAACATAATAATAATTATGTAGATCTTTCAATTTTTCTAGTCTTTCTTATAAAAAGTAGGCCTAAATTTAAATATTTAACAAGAATAGACAAATTAGTATTCAAATTAATTTTAATATGGTTGGTGCATTTTATTGGTCATTTTTGTATCAAGAATAGGGTCCAAATTTTAGAATAAAAGTTACTTGTAAAATGTTTTCTCTATTAAAAAACAATACAGTAGCGAAAGATGACTTCACATACGTCAGATTATATGTTTTCTTGCACAGCTGGATGTTGGACTCATTAAAAACCTGTTAGGATTTGCTAAAACTGATTAGCTGAATCACACAGAAGCAACAGCCAACAGAGGATTCCGCTTGATCATAAAGCCTTTTCGATGGATTATTTGATGGCATAGCAGCAAAACTAGGACAAATAAGCTCATGTATGGGACAAATTCTGGACCTTTGTCAGGGATGGATGGATGGATGGATGGATGGATGGATGGATGGATGGATGGATGGATGGATGGATGGATGGA
The DNA here is from genome assembly GCA_903798195.1 of Danio kyathit. Taxonomy (NCBI): domain Eukaryota; kingdom Metazoa; phylum Chordata; class Actinopteri; order Cypriniformes; family Danionidae; genus Danio; species Danio kyathit. The sequence continues at coordinate 37,450,332 of LR812529.1, read as the reverse complement.
AATAGGTAGACATAAACACAGTTTAGATGGCCGGATAGTTTGATGGACTCGTGGATAAATAAACATGTATATGTTAGTAACATAGATTAGATGGATGGATGGATGGATGGATGGATGGATGGATGGATGGATGGATGGATGGATGGATGGATGGATGGATGGATGGATGGATGGATGGATAGATAGATAGATAGATAGATAGATAGATAGATAGATAGATAGATAGATAGATAGATAGATAGATGTGTTGTCATGACGTCTGGTTTTACAAACTGGGAAAACGTCTTGCATTTAATCAATAAACTATGAGCTGCTTAATTCAGTCGATGCTTGATGTTCAGTCTCTGGTGTGCACGAGCAAGTTAGCGTCTGCAATTCACTAAACGGCCACCGGTATTGCAAAGAAAAGAAAAAGTCTTGCTGATACAGTCCTTTTACTTCATACTTTTTAAAGACTTTGTCCTGCTTCGTATAGCATTGACAACCTTCTTATGTTTCAATATGCAGATACACCTGCCCGATTCGAATGGACGTCACATAATGCTGCATAATGCATAGGCTGACGCATTTTAACGCGGGTGTCTTTCGGGACGTGCGCGATCCCGAGCCCGCTGTGGTGAGACCTGTCAATCAAACAGCACGCGAATCAGCAATCCTCCGTCCCCGCGACCTTGTCAAACGGCGGCTGATATTCTCCCCGAGGAGGAGCGTTATTATCGTTACTCATTATCTCCCTGCTTTCGGAGTCGTTTGTTATGATGACTGATGGACCTTATAATCAGAGGAGCGAGGGGAAGTTGTTGGAAACAAACTGTGCAGGGTTTCTCTGAGGAGAAGCGGTATGTTGTTAGTGCGCGTGTCATGACAGAGGCCTGCTGTAATTTCTCACACATCTCAATGAGATGCTTATGATGTTTACCTGATAATGTCAACCAGAGGACAACTGCTCTTGTGTGCCTATGTGCATCAATTATTAGAGGAATATGGGAAACAGGAAAACACATTTCACTAGTTTGTTCTATTTAAAGTGTATTTTTGCTTATAATTAAGCCTTTAAATTTATTTTATTTTTTTCTGCCTTTAATTTATGGTGATTAAACCAACTTAACACATTTTTTCCAAAAGCGCTTTGTAGTTACCATATTATTGTAGTGATATATAAAATATATGATCATCATTCCCTCATAGCAAACTAATGGTAGGTTAAAAATATTGCTATGCAGTTGCTATTAAAGCCCTCAAGTTGACATCAACAGAAGGACTTCAGATGCAGAAGTAAATGGTCAGACTTTGATTGAAGATTACCAAAACCATTTTTTTTCAGTGGATTAACTTGACAGATTAAATATTCACCTTTAGAATAACAATGTGAGCTAGCAAAATATATTGTAAATTTTGATTTCACACAGACTTTAATATTAATCAACTGTATTAGTGAACAATTTACACAGTTGACAAATATCTTCAGAATTAAGATAAGATAATTAAAGGAATAATACTTCAACTATAATGCTTTTAATATTTTATTTACTTTGTCTATTATGATCAGTTACTCCCTGTGTAGTGTAACAATGTTTACTGTAGCTTTTTAAAAGTATTTTAGTCGTTATTCAACTGCAGGGTATGGCACAGTTCGCTATATGTAAATTAAATAGTCAGAAGCAGCCACTGCTGTATTCTGTTTGCCAAGACTAGTGGTGGAAAGAGTACTGAAAATCATACTCAAATAAAAGTACAATTACTTGCCCAAAAATATAGTGCAAATAGAGTAAAAGTATCTGTTGTAAATATCACTCAAAGTATACGTAAAATTTAGCCATTTTAAAGGTACTCAGGAGTAGTAAGTAGTGAGTATTACGCTGTGAAAAGCTGAAGCAGTAAACATCCTTCATCTTCTCATCAGTCACAAGAAGTCGAAACAGTCTTTGGGTTATTGCATGTAAAGTTTTTGGACATATTCTTGGACACTTGTAATGCTTTCCAATAGTTTGCTGCATTTATAAAGCGCTCATGTCTTGAGGTAGTTCAGTATAAAATATATTTTTACTTTCTATATGCGATTTGATTGGACGGGAATTACAGGACTGATATTTTTCTACTCAGCCAATCCCCATAGAAAAGAAAAAAGGTAACACTACAATAACCGTACATGAATAATGATGTGTTAATATGTAAACTAAATATTATTTTACTATAAATTAATGATGAGTTAATGCATGTGCTAATCATGAACTAACTTTAACTACAACATTACAAGAGCTCATGTCTGAATAACGGCTATCTTAATTACTTGTAAGTACATGTTGGTAATTAATGTATTACGTTTAAGCTAAATGTAACCATCATGAACTCATGAGCTTTTAATGTTTAATTATGTAATGATTTTACTTGGAGGGGCACATCATCATTAACTCATCCTTAACTACTCATGAACTCTTGTATAAACTGATCATGTTGATCTTGACAGAACCCTTTTTTTATTGTTATCCAGTGTAAATGCAGTAGACGGACACGCATAAGGAGTTCATGAGTAGTTAAGAACGGTTAATGATGACGTGCCCCTTCAAGTAAAGTCATGACATAATTATGCATTAATATATCATGAAGTCATGAATATTAAATTAAGCATAAACTAATGTGGTAATTTATACATTAATTAACAGGCAATCATGTACTAACAAGTAATTAAGGTAGCCATTATTCACTCATGTGACTCATGTTGTAGTTAAAGTTAGTTCATGATTAGCTCGTGCCTTAACTCATTATTAATTCATAATGAAGTAATGTCTAGTTTACACATTAATACATTACTATTCATGTACTGTTATTGTAAAGTGTTACTAGAAAAAATAAGATAGTGACTGCAGGTTAAAGGGAAGTAGTGGAGTAAAAGCACTGATGCAGCACTAAAAACCGAAAGCAACATTGTCAGTAGAAGAAGTCCAGCTGTTTCTCTCATTGGGTTCAGAGGAGCGGATACAATGAGAGCTAGATGGGAAAAATTGAGAAAGTCATGACAGTAGTGGTAGCACAACTATGATGATAATTCCACCCACTTAAGGCCCAAGGTGTTTTTTTACATGCATTTTTTTATTTCTCTTTACTATTTGGGCTTATTGGAACCTAATTAGAATAAAAATCTAAGTATCATCTTTTGATATGATGTGCTTTTAGAGAAAAATGATGTCCATATATGTGGACTAGTGGTCCAAATTTACATAAAACACTTTTTCCTGAATTTTCTTGAAGCATATTTAACAAAGAATTTTTTTTTTACTTGCTTTGACTATCAGATAGTAAAAACAAAAAAAATTCCCATTTTGGACAGTTAAAAATAGGGTTTGAGACATTTCATATGCTGCAAAACAGTTGCAGGATGGCACTGTATGTCTTTAACAAAATATAAAACATTCAAAGTGTTTTAAATAGCCACTTAAGAGCTAAAAATGTGCTGTCTACGTATGTGGACACTCGGGCCCTAGGAGGTTAGAGGTACTAAACTGCAATGGAAATGCAAGCATGCAAACCAAGCAGAAGAACTGAAGCAATCGGAACCGTAATATACCGCTTATATTATTCGTCTGCACCGCTTCAGAGGCGTTTCTCGCTGCAGAAGTTGGGACATGCTCAACTTTCAAGCGCCGATCGTCATAGCAGCGTCAGCCAATGAAATTAGTCAGCAATAGGCCACTGTTGGAGCTGGTGTATTTGCATACATCGATCTGATTGGCTGACACTTCCGTCGGCGCTTGAAAAGTTGAGCAAGTCCCAACTTTTGCAGCGAGCAACGCCACTGAAGCGGCGCCGACAGATCCACAATGCAGTTCGGCAACGCCTGACGTCACCCATTCAAAGTGAATGGGAAGCGTTGAAGCTGACGCCCCGTGAGAATGGGGCGTTTGTGGAAAAGAGTCTAGTCTTCTACTGTATATGATCACTTTTTACAATTTTGATAATGCTTAAAATGGAAAAAAAAACGAAATATTAGATAAATAAATAAACATCTGTAAATAACACCGAAGCTCTCTAAACATTTTCTCTCCTAACAAAATGTTTATCTGAATATGATTTCAGGGTGAAATATGACCTTGAGAGATGTAGGTGTAGGCTGTATGTTGTACAGTATGTTTGACATGACTTTTTTGTGCACAAATGCATTATTTACCTCTGTACACAATAATTCATCTGCCTATATAGGTTCAGAGGAGGTATTAGACCAGAGGATGAGAGAGAGGCCAATGAGAGCTGCCGTGATCCAATTAGGAGATGATTGTGTCTAAGCTTCTAATCCTGACTTAAGAGTGCTGAGCGCGTGGCTGCGCTTAAACCGGCGTGAAAAACAAACATTACCCCATCACCAAAATCATGAGGTGGAAATTCCTTGTCTGTTACGCTGCTGTTGCACATCGTTTAGAACAACCTAACCAATCAGATCTCATTCTGCCGGAGCACAGAATAAAAGAAGTACATCTACAGACTTTGCTTAAAGCTGCAAACGCACACACATACACACACAGAAGCCTTGATGTTGGCAGATGCTCCAGTCGAACTGTGGTTTGAAAACCCTGAAACAACATAGAGTAATGATGTCTAAAGATAGAATGAAACTCTATAGGTAGTGATTACCTCCAAATTCACACATGCACACACACACTCTCCCTCTCTCTCACACACACACACACAAACAGAGAGAGAGAGTGAGACAGACAGAGAGACAGACAGGTGACTGTACATAAATTTGCAGGATCTTAAAAATGTGGATAACTGCAATGACCGAGAGCTTAAATGATGATGGGATAAACATGTGAATTAATGAATTAAACATCTATGAATCACATCTCAAAGATGAGGCATATCATTCATGATGTAAATTACATTTTCTTAAGTGGTTATATATAGGCTACATAGAATGCATTTTAAATATAATGTGTCTTTTAATCATTTAATAACTTTAAAAAATATGGGTGAAATAATATTCCATCGGCATTTAATGCTACAGATATACTTACAGTATGTAAAAATGATATAGCATAAACCTAAAGTGTATTGTTTCACTTGCAACATTTCTTGCTATTGAATGGGTAAAACCTAGTGGTTTGAAGAATATAGTGTCAAAGCATAAAAATGTAAAATGTTTAAATATATATACAGTTGAAGTCATAATTATTAGCCCCTCTTTGAATTTTTTCTTTTTTAAATATTTCCCAAATTATGTTTAATAGAACAAGGAAATTTTCTGATAATATTTTTTCTTCTGGAGAAAGTCTTATTTCTTTTATTTCGACTAGAATAAAAAATTTTAAACACCATTTTAAGGACAAAATTATTAGCCCCTTTAAGCAGTATTTTCTTTTGATAGTCTACAGAACAAACCATCATTATACAATAACTTGCCTAATTACTCTAACCTGCCTAGTTAACCTAATTAACCTTGTTAAGCGTTTAAATGTCACTTTAAGCTGTATAGAAGTGTCTTGAAAAATATCTAGTAAAATATTATTTACTGTCATCATGGCAAAGACATTGGGGAAAAAATAAACGGGGTAATAATTCAGGGGGGCTAATAACTCTGACTTCAACTGTATATATACTGTATATATATATATATATATATATATATATATATATATATATATATATATATATATATATATATATATATATATATATAATTTTAATTCTGAGTTCATTGAAAAGTAAGAATGATTAATAAATCCATATGACATAGTCCCTTAAAAGTAATGTTGGGGGTTCAGATTTATGCTCAGACACTACAAGTGTACCGCAATCTAGCACACCTCTTCCAACCAGGCCAGGGCTGGCCAACTGAACAGCGCCTGGGCCCGATTCAGAACACTCACAATTGTCAAATGAGCCAGGAAATGGTGGTCAAATGTGCCTGGGCATGGTTCGAATAACCTAATGTGAGTACACCCTTAGGGCTCTATTTTAACAATCTAAGCGCAAAGTCTAAAGCGCATGGTGCAAAAGCATTAAGGGCGTGTTCGACTCCACTTTTGCTATTTTATGGATGGAAAAATATGGTGTGCACCACGACACATGGTCTAACATTCATTCATTCATTCATTTTCTTGTCGGCTTTGTCCCTTGCGGGGTCGCCACAGTGGAATGAACCACCAACTTATCCAGCACGATTTTACGCAGCGTATGCCCTTCCAGCCGCAACCCATCTCTGGGAATTTCCACACACACACATTCACACTCATACACTACAGACAATTTAGCTTACCCAATTCACCTGTACTGCATGTCTTTGGACTGTGGGGGAAACCGGAGCACCCGGAGGAAACCCACGCGAACGCAGGGAGAACATGCAAACTCCACACAGAAATGCCAACTGACCCAGCCCAGCCGAGGTTCGAACCTGCGACCCAGCGACGTTCTTGCTGTGAGGCAACAGCACTACCTACTGTGCCACTGCGTTGCCCATGGTCTAACATAGTTGTGCTTATTCTCTTAATGAGTTATGGGTGTGTTTTGAGCATAACATGCATTAAACCAATCATAGACAGACAGACAGATAAGCATTAAGGGCGTGTCCAAATCCACTTTTGCTATTTTAAAGAGGGAAAAATACAGTGTGCGCTACTGCGCATGGTCCAACAGAGTTGTGCTTATTCTCTTAATTAGTTTTTTTAATTAGTAATTGCTTATGTTTTGAGCATAACATGCATTAAACCAATCAGAGTCTCATCTCCGATTCCCTTTAAGAGTCAGTTGTGTCGTGCCATGGTGCATTTGCTAGTTACACAATGGACTTTGTTAGTGGAAAAAATGAATGCTTCACTAGCGAGAAAACAGTTAAACAGACCATCTGCGTGAAGATAACGGTCGAGCCTCCTTCAGTTGGCCTCTTTACTTTCTCTTTACTTTACTTTTACTTTCTACTTTACTCCTTTACTTTCGTGAATAAGAAAACTGTGTTGTACACAGCTGAAGACATCCATTAACCTACATATTTAATTTCATTTGTTAAGTGCAAAGATTTGTTTCAAAGCTATTTCTATCTTCAGTTCTAATTTCCAGCAAACGAATAAATGAACAATAAAAAAGAAGTGAGGTCAAAAAACTTTATATCCAAACACGTCTTATTCTTATGTCCCATATGGTGACACATACATATCCAAGACCCAACAGGTGGACAAATCTAAACTTGTTTTTATTAAAACAAATATAAATATGCATATAAATATTAATAATAATAACATTATACAAAAACAAGTTTTCGTGAATAAACTGAAAAAAAACCCTGACATGAAAAAAGCATGGAGGCAGTGGTTTTTATATTTATGTAGAAAATAATAATTTTTGTAACATTTTAATATGTTTTTAATGTAACAATATTTGTGTATTGCTGTACATCTTGTGTGTATTAAGCAATGTGTAAGCATTTGGACCTGCATAGGTACATAACTAACGCGCTCTGCACTGAACTTTAGACTAGCTTTTAGCTGGTCAATAACGCAGTCTATTTCAGTTTCTCGAAATAGCAACGAGCCAACAATGCGCTTTAACACACCTCCTTTATAGACCAGCACTCCCATGAGTCCACAAAGTGGTGCAAAACGTGAAAATTAGGGTTGCGCTGGTCTGAAAATAGCAACAAATCACGCCATATCTTGCACCTCATTATGCCGGGTGTATGATAGGGCCCTCTGTCTAATTTACAGCAATTATAGGAGACTTAAATGATGAATGAACAAATTCAGTAAATAAAATAAAAGCACTAAACACATCATATTCCAATCACAAGTATGAAATTTTGTTTGTTAGAAAAAATGTCTCCTTGGTCTCTGCTGCTCTTTCTTATTCATTTTTTATTATGTTCCAGAACACTTCATTTCCAAAGAAAATGTTTGCAGTGTCCAGATATATCCAAACAGCCCTCAGATGAGAACTGAATAATGGGTATACATGGAAATGTGTGAGTGTGGTGTGTGTGTGTGTTCTGTTTACTGTTAGCTTGAATTAATTGTGTTGTTCTCGCTCATGTTTGCTCATTCACTCCACGCACACATGCTAACACACACACAGAGCCTCCCCTGAGTCATGTACCCAAACACGAATGCATTTTGAACAAACTAACCTTGTGTGTCAGTCTGCATGTAGATTGTCTGGAAAGAAAGTCCTTCAGTTATAGCACATCTGCGCTTTCAGATGATTTATTTTAAGTTTTTTTATCCAGCGATTGTAGTTTTTGCAGCCACAAGCCAGACTATTTAACCTGCGAGGTCCGTATGGAACAATGCCTAATTAGGAAGGCCTTTTTCCAAAGCATAGTTCAGAGACCAACGGCCATGCTTGGCCATCTTACTTGCATATTAAATGGCTAGAATAAGCAAATAAGAGCACCTTTGGCATGCTTTAGGCAGGTGTTTTGCGTGCTGTTTTTGCCAGATGCCATATTAGCTTCTAAAGCAGGTCTTCCGTGCATCTACGAGTTGTGCTTCATTCAGTAATGAACTGAATGCTTTTCCAGTTCATTGCTGAGTATGAAAAGGCAAATATTGGATTAAAATAACTTCTTGAAAAGGGTTGATATCCGATAGATAGATAGATAGATAGATAGATAGATAGATAGATAGATAGATAGATAGATAGACAGACAGACAGACAGACAGACAGACAGACAGACAGACAGACAGACAGACAGACAGACAGACAGACAGATGGATGCTGCATGGATGGAAATATGGATGGATGGACGGACGGATGGAAGGATGGATGGATGGATCGATGTCAGGATTCTGCCACTCCGGTCTTGTTAATTCTTTTTTTTTGGTGGCAGAGTCCAGACACTAGTCTTGTCATGTCTTGTATGTTGTTCTCGGCTCGAGTTTTCTTGGGTCGAGCACTCATTTTCTGTCATTGTGTGTCTTTTATATGAGCGCCGTCTCAGCTGTGCTTGAGCCATGCTCACTCCCGCTTGAGGTCTGGGCATGTTTGCAACGCACGCTCTCATTCTGGTGTTTGTGTTCAGTCTAGTTGGTTTCAGTTGGCGCTGAGATGAAACATGCACGTTGCATGTGTGAGTGCACGGTAAGTTTACATTTATAATGTGCTCATGTCTTGCGTTCAGGCTTCTGTTGTTGTTGTGTTTTAGCACATGGTTCATGTTTAAATGCGCCGCATGCTTTAGTTTTTCGGTAAATGAGTTCACTCTCTGGCTGCGTGCGTGTTCTAGTCTCGTTTTATGTGAGCACATGGCTTGTGTTGTTTCTTTGTGTCATGTGCTCTCCCGTCTATTGTCTAGTCCCATCCTCCTTGTTAACCCATTATTAGTTTATTATATTCACCTGTTTGTGTTAATTATTTCTGCTTATATTTTCCTCATGTCTGCTGTCCTATACCAGTTTGTCGTCGATTTTTCCTTGTCCAGTAGTGTTGTGTCCAGCCCTGCTCTTTCCTCCCAGATAAGTTTGTTTGTTTATTTGTTTGTTAATGTTTTTCCCCTCTGGGTAGTTTTTATTACCTTTTTGTTTTATTTTTACAATTAATGTATACCCATTAGTTCCTGCACTTCAGTCCTCATCCTTCACTTTACCCGAACAGACAGGTATGGATACTGCATAGATAGATAGATAGATAGATAGATAGATAGATAGATAGATAGATAGATAGATAGATAGATAGATAGATAGATAGATAGATAGATAGATAGATAGATAGATAGATAGATAGATAGATATGGATACAGATTAGATTGATGGATAGTATAGTATGGGTAGACATATGGATACACGTATAGATAGATGGCTATATTTATGGATTTATGGATAGATAAACATGGATAGGTGTAGATGGTAGATCTGGCTGCCCTTGAGTGACCACACTGGAGCACAAGAGACACATCAGTCTGGTTCATTTCAGATCTGCCACCTGAACCTCTGCTCACAGTGCCAGCAGACACGATGCCCAGTGAAGGCGACCTGTCATCCTGTGCTTGCACCCTCCTAGACGTCACAGCTGGCTGGTTTGGGCCACACAGAATCCGGGATGGGTCTCTGAATCAGTGGCATCGGCTCTTCTTCAGCGAGTGACTCCTTAGGGGAAATGAGAGGTATGTTAATGTCTGTGTCAAGGGAATGAAGCCCTGGGGTGAAACCTGGGAGATTATGTGGTTTGGCATCTGTCAAACCAGGTGGGTTTAAGCCCGGTTTCATTGAGAGAGGGCATTTTAACGCAAAGTGCCAGGCCAAAAATAGGTTCACTGATCACAGTAGAGAAAAACCACGGCTTGCAGAACTCAAATACTTTCAGTTAAAGCTTTAACATGTTGAAAACAAACTTCAGCAAAGAGAAGAGCCTGCATACTTGATCACACAGAAACATGATTCAAAAAATATACACAGCAAGTTGGACGTCAAAGAAGTGCAAAGTTCTCAGTGCAAACAGAATGTTTTAACTTTGTTAAGAGAATTTTGGAGATCTTTCATCCTCCTTTTATTTCATTTATTTATTTTGTATGTATGTTTGTTTATGTATTTATTTGTTTATTTGGTTTAAAATAAAACCTGTGAAGGAAAGTTTTGCTACATTTTAAGTGTCTTTACTGTGACTTATGATCAATATAATACATTCTTGCTAAATGAGAGAATTATTAACTTATATTTGCTTTCTGTACAGCAGATTGCCCATATTTAAATGATTTTGATTGATTGATTTATTTGTTGATTAACTGATTCATTCAGTCAGCGCTTGATTGACTCATTGATGGATTGACTTACTGATTCATTGATTGATTTGTTGATTTGGCTCATTGATTGATTCATTTTATTTATTGATTCATTCATTTAATGATTTCTTAATTGATTGTTCAGTTGATTGATTCTTTGCTTGTTTGATTTACTCGATTGATTAATTCAAGGATTGCTTGACTAATTCATTTATTTATTGATTAATTGGTTGATTGAATAATCGATACGTTGATTTATCCCTCATTAATGTATTGTTTGATTGAATGATTAACTGACTCATTTGACCCGATTGAGTGATTGATAGCTTGATTGACTATTGATTGATTGATTGAATAAGTTGCTTTATTCATTCGTTGATTGACTCATTGATTAACTTGTTGTTGACTTAAATTGTTTGACTTGATTAATTGAATGATTGACTGACTCATTTAACTTGATTGATTGCATTCCAGTGTGATAATCCCTGGGCAGCATGGTGGCGCAGTATGTATCGCTCTCGCCTCACAGCAAGTAGGTCGCTGGTTAGAGCCTCGGCTGGGTCAGTTGGCATTTCTGTGTGAAGTTTGCATGTTCTCCCCGTATTCGCGTGGGTTTGCTCCAGGTGCAACAGTTTGCCCCACAAGTTCAAAGACATGCGCTATAGGTGAATTGGGTAAGCTAAATTGTCCGTAGTGTGTGTGTGTGTGTGTGTGTGTGTGTGTGTGTGTGTGTGTGTGTGTGTGTGTGTGCGTGCGTGCGTGCGTGCGTGCGTGCGTGCGTGCGTGCGTGCATGCGTGCGTGTATGGATGTTTCCCAGTGATGGGTTGCAGCTGTAAGGGCATTCGCTGCGTAAAACATATGCTGGATAAGTTGGCGGTTCATTCCGCTGTGGCGACCCCTGATTAATAAAAGGACTAAGCTGAAAAGAAAATGAATGAATGAATGAATGTTTTGCAACATTTTAAGTGTCTTTGCTGTGACTTTTGATCAATATAATACATTTTTGCTAAATCAAAGAATGTTTAACTTTTATTTTGCTTTCTGTACAACAGATTGTGAACAGACTGCGCATATTTAAATGATTTTTGATTAATTGATTTATTTATTCAGTGATTGATTGACTCATTGATTGAATGGTTGACTGATTGATTTATTGATTGATTTGTTGATTGTTTGGCTCATTGATTCATTCAATTTGTTGATTGATTCATTCATTTAATGATTTCTTGATTGATCAGTTTATTGATTATTTGATTCTTTGATTGACTCTGATTCAACGATTGCTTGACTGACTATTTATTGATTGATTGAATAATCGATTAGATTGATTCCTCATTGATGTATCGATTGATTGAATGATTAACTGACTCATTTGACCCGATTGAGTGATTGATTGCTTGATTGACTATTTATTGATTGACTCATTGATTTAACTTGTTGTTGACTTAAATAGTTTGACTTGATTAATTGAATGGTTGACTGATTCCTTTAACTTGATTGATTGTGTTCCAGTGTGATAATCCCACCTCTGAATGTCTTGTAAAAATAAAACAATGTGCTATTGGTTGCTTTAATTGTCAGTCACTCTTAATTGTGCAAAATAACTTGGCCTTGAATAAGCTGATGAAAGTTTGACGGCTAAACTGTATTGAGGACTTACATCTGTTGTTTTGAGAGTATTCTGTTTGTTTATTGATATTGTCAGCAGTGAAGCCAAAAATTTCAGTTGCATTTCCTTTTGCCATCAATATTTGCATGTGTGTATGTGCATATTTTGTGAGTGTGTGTATCTTCTCAGTTCAAGGACTCGATCCATTGATCTGGATATTTAATTTCAACCAGGAAAGCCCATTTGGAGAGGGATTCCTCTCTCTCTCTTGCTCTCTCATTCTTCATTCAGCAGAGTTTAGCTCCTCTGTGTTGTTTTCCGAGGGGAGAATAGGCTGGTCTTCTCCATGATGATAAAGGGAAAATGAAAAAGAGAAGGAACGAGGGAGAAAATGCGAGTGTGAAATGGCTTGACTCTCTGGTGGTTCGTTTGGCTTCAGTAGGTCACCTGTCACTCAAATATGACAGACTTGAAGACTAGCCTTTCTGAAAGCAGAAACCAACCAGAGCTTCAGATGAAGGCTTATTCTTAGAAAATGTTGCTCTGGTTTTGTGCATAATGACCTTTATAATTATCAAGAAAAGGCACATTTTTGAACTTACAATAGTTTCTCAGTCAACTGTTTAGTATTAATGTAAAACAACTGAATTTGTTTTAAAAAATCTATAAATGTTTAGTGTTTTGGGTGGCATGGTGGCTCAGTGGTTAGCACTGTTGCCTCACAGCAAGAAGGTCGCTGGTTCGAGTCTCTGCTGGGTCAGTTGGCATTTCCCTGTAGGATTTGTATGTTCTCCCAATGTTTGCATGGGTTTCCTCTGGGTGCTCGGGGTTCCCCCACAGTCCAAAGACATGCACTATAGGTGAACTGAATTGGCCATAATGTGTGTATGAATGAGAGTGTGTATAGGTGTTTTCCAGTGCTGGGATGTGGCTGAAAGGGCCAGATTATTAGCTACCCCTAATAAATAAGGGACTAAGGTGAAGGAAAATGAATGAATGTTTGGGGTTTTATTAAAATATTTATCATGTTTAAACCTCTGTTGTGGCTACTCATCACTTTTTTTTTCAAGGACTGAATAGAATATAATTGTAATACTTCATGGGATATTTCTAAAACTTTGCGAAATCTTCCTGAAAGTGGCTGTATGCCAGAATCATTTAAAATTTATTTCTTAATGATTATGGCTCATATGAAGAATTAAGATGACATCTAAAGTTGTCAATATTTAAGTTCAATGTGTTTACATAGAGCAGGGGTGCTCAACCCTGTTCCTGGAGATCTACCTTCATGTAGAGTTCAGCTCCAACCGTGATCAAACACACCTGAACCAATTAATTAGGACCTGAACAGCACTTGATAATTACAGGCAGGTGTGTTTGATATGGGTTGCAACTGAAATCAGCAGGAAGGTAGATCTCCAGGAACAGGGTTAGTCACTCCTGACTAAAGCTGCGGTCACACTGCACTTTTCTCCCCATAGAATTCCATTCATATGCACACAAATGCGGCAGACTGGAAACTCAAGCTCATGCAACAAGTTTTGCAGTTCGATGCGTTGCAAAATTCAAGCTTGGTAAACTCTGACCTGCAAAATCGCATCACGTGACTGCGTGTGACTCATTGAAGATCAAAACATGACCTCTCTGTACAGAATCTGTACCAATCACTCGCTTTTTTATGTCTAATTGTCTTGTTTAATCCTTTGCAGTGCCATAGCCTACGACAGTGTTTCACAAGCTCAAACTCTAGTGTGACTGCAGCATAAGTTTACTTACAGCTGCACACATTCTTCCGTAAAGTTTGTTTTTTGTAGATCACAACCTTTGTGCGCGAAGTTACGTACGCACATTTCAACCTCTGTTTTGTTTGTATACTTATAAATAAGACCCCAGGTGATTATGGCCCAATACCAATTCTATTTTTGTACCCCTAACCCTTCCCCTTGGCCCTTGAAACAGAGTGTAAAGGGGAAGGGCTTCAAAATTTAACCCTAAAAAATTGGGACACTACTGCAACACCTGCACACGTCATCATATCGTCACCTTAGAATTATAAGGTTCTATCTGACATTTTTGTCAAAATTGTGTTATTGACAAATTCTTATTAAATGACAACTTATTTACATTATGTCATGTTTTTTATAAGTTGTTTACATTTTAAGACTTTTTATTTTAAAAATAACAAATGTTACACACATACTGTTTGCTATGGAATGCAAAAACTTTGAAGCTCAATATCTCAAAATCATTCAGAATGCAAATAGAACCTTATAATTCCAAGGTGACGATATGTCATCGCAATCTCTTGCTTCATATAATTGACAACGGTGACTGCTGTAGTTATTCCAGTTGCCTTATTTCTTGGTACTTAACCTCAGGAAATCACTGAAGGCATATATCATAACGATATAATGTGGCAATAAGATCGTAACTGTACTGTGTATTTACACCGTGGCCATATAGATCTATGTAAATACAAGAAAACAGCCTTAACATTATAGCAGACACTGAAAAAAGGTAATTCCCAGCCACTAGACTTTTCTAACAGAGGATTCGAGTGTCACCAAGTGACATATGTGAAAGTATGTTGTGGAACTGCTATACAAGAGTTATCATTTTGGATTATAGCTAGCGAAATTTAGCGTTTTTTATTTTAGCATTTTTTTTCTTTTTCTTTTTTTAACCATGACGGTAAAGCATGAACGCTGTTATCAATATATTAAAACATATGCTTGTTTGTTGTAAAAATTCATAATAATGACAAAAATGACTAATTTGTGCATCTCCTTATTTCCGTGTGCAGCCATGCTGCTGCTGTAGATGATGTATTCTAGGAAATTTTCATATCGTTTGGTTTCGAGTGTGGTCCTGAAAAATCAAGGGGTACCTAGCCCTTTCCCTTAGCCTTACGCCTTCAAGCTAAAGAGAATTGGGACACCGCTACCTTCACGTGAATGCACAAAACGAGGGGTAGAGGTAAGGGGAAGGGCTAAGGGGGCGAATTGGGATTGGGCCTATATTTCAGTTAGTTGCCATAGTATTTTCCTCCCTAAATCTTAAAGGTGCTGTATGTAAGTTTTTGACTCTTCTAAAGCATAAAAATACCATAATATGTTTGCAGATATTTAAGAAAATTCCCAAAGGAACATACTTGTTTAACTGAAAAACAATGATGAAGTCAAATATTCTGCTTTGAAAATGGTTTTTCCGTGCCGGAACGCTGTCTTTGTTTAGGTCAATTTCATATGCACGATGCCAGTTTAGCCAATTATATTTCAGCACCCTGGGTTGCCTTGTTGGAAAACAGCGTATTTCATTCATTCATTCAGAAAGACTCTGAAAGCATGTGTCTGTGACCAAAAAGAACAGTATGGGAGACAGATTCAGTTCCACATGAGGTTATTAATTAGCAAATTACATAAATATTACGAACGTAAACATTAGGTGAGCAGGTTACATTGTAACCGCGTGTCCTAACAACACGCTGTGACGAGAGAGGCAGTGATCAGCTATTTGGCTGTTTGCACCAGACGAAACACGGCAGAAATTTAAATACAGCCTTTCAGAAGCACAGAATATGCACTCACTCACGGTTTAGAATCTATTTAATACATGTTAACCCACTTTAACATCATTAAATGTAGATGCTGAATCACTCATATGTGTTTAGTTCTAAAGTTCAATTTCAGACGCTTTATTGTATTTTCCAGATCTGAGGTGAACTTTCTGCTTTCAGTATATGGCAACAAATGCCATGTAAAATGCATTCAAACTAGCATTGTTAGCATTTAGCACTGAATAAAGCACACAAGGCTTACCTGAGGTGATCTAGCTGTCATAGGTTTCTGTTGTTCAGCTGTGAGAAATAGAAGCCATTTCTAATATATCAATTCGAGGTGTTGGTTAGGACAAAAACTCCTTTTAATATGGAAAATATTCCCTCTATCGCGTGTCGTTGCTTTTATTTAGAACACAGTTTAAATCACTCGCTCCTGTACTCAATCTGGCATCCCAGCGTACTTTTATTATGATCCAGGAGTGCAATACCTAGTTCAACCACTGGTTGTCAAACTTACATACTGCACCTTTAAGAATGGGAATCTAAAAAGAAGTTGAACTGTATTTATTTATTTCTATTTAACTTTTTGTAATATTTTTAGTCAGTTTCCAAGGCAACATTCAGTTTTATTTTTTTTTAATCTCACTTGTAATATTTCACATTTTAATGATCCCAAAATATTTTTGGGGGATAATATTTCTGACTGTTTACTGTCAACTGGCACAACCATTCGGAAGAAAACACTCTAGTTTGTCTCAGCTAATGCTAATTAGCTTCACGTCTCACCTCAGCTCAAGAAACTGCAGAAAATACTCGTCTTGGTTTATTGCGTGTTTATTTGCTGAAATCATGTGAAACCCACACATTGCATCTTTTTCTGGTGTTCACTGACCTGTTTGTGCTTTTCAGCCCCAGACAGAAGCCGGTGCTAAAAGCTTTGGCCCTGCGGTGTGACGGCGGAGAGATTGTGGAGGAGTGTGTGTGAGATTGAGGTGTCTCGACTCAGTTTAATTATGGCCTGGGATGTAATCCAGTGCCGAGTGTCTCTACACACTGCGCTGCCCTCTGCCTCTCTGATTGACACTGGGGTTAAAATGAGTCTCATTCAGAGATAAAGATAGAAGGACTGGAACTGAGGGGAGGCAGGAGAGGGAAGAGCGCAAATTGTGCAGAAATCAGTGGCGTCTTTAGTGGGCACTCATAAATGTGGCTTGCTGGCTGTTAGTGCAATATTGTTATAAGGGGTATAATATGGAAAGTTTCCAACATGGAGAGGGTGGGAGGGTGGGTTCCTTTTAAAAAACAGCCAGTAGTGTTTTGTTTTATTGAATGAAAAGCAAATAAGAAGTGTCTTGAAGGCAGCAGGACATGTGAGATACGAGAGAGTATTTGATTAGTCAAGATTTAATGTGAAACTGAAGAGAAGAGTAATGTGGACAAAACATTGATCTATTTAGGCGGCGGCACGATGGCTCAGTAATTAGAACTGTCACAGCAAGAAGGTCGCTGGTTCGAGTTCCTGCTGAACCACTTGACATTTCTGTGTAGAGTTTGCATGTTCTCTCTGTGTTCACGTGGGGTTTCCTCTGGGTGCTCCGGTTTCCCCCACAGTCCAAAGACATGCGCTATAATCAAATTGAATAAACTAAATTGGCCATAGTGTATGAGTGTGTGAGAACGAGTGTGTATGGGTGTTTCCCAGTACTGGGTTGCGGCTGGAAGGATATCTGCCACAAAACACCAGAATAGTTGGCGGTTCATTCTGCTGTGGCGACCTTTGAAAAAGAAACTAAGCTGAAGGAAAATGAATGAATGAATAAATAATACATTTAGTCGGAAGTGACAAACTGCAAGCTTTGGGTGTTTATTTCAGATTTATATCTTCTAAACATGAGATTTGGCACTGTTTTGGAGCACGTTACCTATAGATATCATTAAAACTAACATATCGATAGTAACATTTCACAGGGCTTAACTTTTTTTAATTGAAATTGTCAATTTTTGCCTCACAATTCAGACTTTTTTTTTTTTGTCGTAGTTGTAATTGGGAGTTTATATCACACAGTTCTGAGTAAATTCTGAAATTCTTATTATAAACTTGCAATGCTACACTGTAAAAAAAGTCCATTAATTTGCAGTTTTCCATATTTTGTGATGCATTTTCCCCCGTTTATTTTGAATTGCGTTTGAATATGAGTCCTTGATCTGTTTTCCAACAACTTTTAACTTTGAACAATTTGAAAAAGGGACTTTTATGAACATTTTGAATAGTTTAAAGTGATATATTGTCTGGGTTGGTGTTGTATATTACAGTACATTTACTTTGTAATAATCTGCCAATACATTTTCTGCTTTATTACAGATGTATTTCTCTATATATTCATTCTTATACATTATATTATTTCACACTACTAAAATGTCTATAAAAGTCACTTTATTAAACTGTAGTGTTGAAATTTCAACATCAAATCTCCCATAATGCAATTCACAACCATAAATAAACGAAAAACACTTGTGAATCACAAAAAAAACGGAAACTGTTAATTAAGAGATATTTTTACAGTGTACAGTGTGTGAATAGTCACAATTCTATAGAGAGAGATTTTGAAATGTAATACACCTTTATTTAAAACAAAAATTTAAACCACAACGTATGTTTTATTGATTTAAAAAAAATAAAACATTTCCAAATCACACAATGTTTTCATCAAAAAACAATACATTATTTTCAACCCAACCCAACATTTTTTTACACTCTAAATGCCATCAAACTTGTCCAACTCCTTCACTGATTTAAAAAATAATAATTAAACTTTATAATTGGTTCCATACAAAATCATACGGGAGAGTGAGAGAAAGAGAAATGTGAGATTCAGAAAAAAAATTCCGAAAAAATTAAGTAAATTGAAAGATGCAAGCTAAATTGTGAGATGTACACTAGAGTAAGGAATAATAAAAATGCAGAGTTGAAATTCAGAATGTTCGGTCGAAAAAGTCTAGCCGCTAGCCCCGAAAAAGATCCCCCCCCCCCCCTTCCCCCGTCCGATCAGGCCCCGGAAGTGACTATGGAAATGCAACTGGCCCAGGCTCGCATTGGCTTGCTCGCTTTAGGCGCGACAGTGGAAACAAGGCTACTGGAATTACTAGATATTGAGAAATTGTGCTAAGCTCTTAAAGATCTTATTGAAATTGGAATTGCCCTGATAAATAATATTAATGATAATACTTTTTATTGTTATTATTATTATGATTATTATTTTATTATTATTTTTATTATTATTATTATTTTAATGTTATTTTATTATTATTATTATTATTGCTGCTATTATTTTTTGTTATTATTATTTTACTATTGTTATTATAATTATAATTATTATTATTGTTATTTTTTATTGTTATTATTATTATTTTACTATTATTATTATTATATTGTTATTATTATTATTGTTATTATTATTATTATTATTATTATTATTATTATTATTATTATTATTATTATTATTATTATATTATATTATATTTTTTTGTGGTGGCATTTGTCTTTTGCCTGAAAGAATTAGTACTAATTTCTCTGGGAGCAAACAAAACCATTTATCTGATTAACTTATTTAGAGGCAGAAACAGGTTCCAAAAGCCAGGACAGTTTTGCAGTGAAGTTTGGAGACAGTGGAAACACAACACCTTGTGAAATGTGCATCCTGTTTGATAACTCTACTGTGCAATTTGTCATCTTTTAGAAGCCATTATCACAAAAGAAAATGATCAACAGGCTTCACTTTCCTCCTTCTCTCACTGTTTCCATGCTCCGTTTTACTATAAATGTCACTTATTCTGCTGGGATTCTGTCATTTGTCTTCTCAACGTGGGGACACACACATTTTCTCCTTCTCTCTTTCTCACACACACTCTAAAATAACCTTCAAAAGCCCTCACCAGTTCTACCAGTATTTTGTAAAAGAAAACATCTATATATCTTTAGGCTGTCTGTAGTAGACCCCTAAATAGTAGCAGGCAATTATATATGTGTAAATTGACCTTTATTTTGCATTGTGATGAATGAATCAGATGTAATTATAAGTGCTATGTTTAACATCTCTCTTTTTCCCTCTTGAAATATCAGTTTTTATTTCCTAGAAGTTGCTCTGCATGGAAGTCATTCAACACTTCAAGTCATACAAATGTGTTATATTGTTATTATTTGAAGAGTTTGTCCTAGACAAAATGCCTAGTTTTACAAATGTAGACACTATTCAGTATATATGCACATGCTGTGATATAAAGTATTAAAGTAGTATTCTATTCCACATATTGCTATGCAGTTTGCATATTGTACATGCACTGTAAAAAAATGCTGGGTTCCACTCTCTCGATTTGTGTTAAAACAACATGAAGAAATTAAGTTACTTGTGGATCATTTTAAGCTCATTTTAAGTAAGTTTGAACAAACAGCAAATGTCATTAGCTATGTTTCCATCCACCTATTTCTATGCACATTTTGGATATGCACATAAAAAAAGGTTGATGGAAACGCCAAGATGCGCATACATTTTTGAAATTGTACATAAAAAACTAGCTTTATGTTCTTTGAAACTTTATTTTCACGTCTTTTATGCTATATTCCTGTTTTGCGCATTAATTTAATTTGCGTCTTTGGATATAAACATAGCTATTGTTTGAGTGTAGTGATGATTTCCTGTTTGTTGGGACAGGACGTATTCAATGGCTAGTCCCTTTAAAAATAAATAAACTATACAATAGCCAATAGTTTGCAACCAAAGAAGATAATTTCAAAATGGATGAATTTTAGTTGTTTTTTTTTTAAATAATAATAATACTTCGGTGAAAATCAGAGGGCTTTGAATACTAGTATGAGGTTTTTTTTTTTTTCTTCACTTTCGTCAATTGGTGAAGTTTTGTTCCTCATCACTGTCGCCACTGGCTTGCTTGGTTTGGGACTTGTGGAGCTGTTCATCGATGGATTTGCTCTTCAGGGTTTGGACTTCAGTTCAGTGAGATTTAATCTTCACTGCTGAACTAAACTGAACTTCAGCTCTGAAAACTGGACTGACACTGTTTCAATTTACTAGAACTTCTATGTTAAGCTGCTTTAACACAATCGACATCGAATACAATCTGCTAAAGAATAAAGATGAATTTAATTAAATAGTATACAATATGGGGTATGGAATGATTGGACAGTTAGGGCATAATTAATATAAATGAATTCTACAATTAGGCGGCACGGTGGCTCAGTGGTTAGCACTATCACCTCACAGCAAGAAGATCGCTGGTTTGTGTCCTGACTGGGCCAGTTGCCATTTCAGAGTTTGCTTGTTCATCCCGTGTTCGTGTGGGTTTCCTCCAGGTGCTCTGGTTTCCCCCACAGTCCAAAGACATGCACTGTAATTACATTGAATAAACTAAATTGTCCGTAGTGTATACGTGTCTGTGAATGAGTGTGTATGGGTGTTTCCCAGTACTGGGTTGCGGCTGGAAGTGCATCCGCTGCGTAAAACATATGCTGGAATGGTTGGCGACTCATTTCCGTTGTGGTGACCCCTGATAAATAAGTCACTAAGCCGATGGAAAATAAATGAATGAATTCTACAATCTTCTCTTACTTATGCCCTCTGTTTACTTTATAAATGACCATTTAAGAAATTGCTATGCTGATCTAATGCACACTTTTTAACTTATCCAGCTGCAACTCGTCACTGGGAAACATCCATACACACTCATTCACACACACACACACACACACACACTATGGACAATTTTAGCTTACCCAATTCACCTATACCACATGTTTTTGGACTTGTGGGGGAAACCGGAGCACCCGGAGGAAACCCATGCAAACACGGGGAGAACATACAAACTCCACACAGAAACGCCAACTGACCCAGCCGAGGCTCGAACCAGTGACCTTCTTGCTGTGAAGTGATTGTGCTACCCACTGCGCCACCATGCTGGCTATGTTGCTTTAACTTATTTTAATAAGTTTATTAAATTTAAATTAAAAATTTTAAGTTATACAACGTTTAACTTAATACTTTTACACAGTTTGACTGATTCAATTCAATTCACCCTCATTTCTATAGCACTTTTACCATGTAGATTGTGTCAAAGCAGCTTCATGTGGAAGATTATAGTAAATTGAAACAGTGTCTGATCTAAGTTGAGATGACTAGAAACACTCATTTCATTCAACAAAACAATTTAAGGCAGCAAGATTTTTTCAGTGTATCCTTTTTTTGTTTTTTAGTAATTGGTTTGATATATAACTAATCGTATTACTTCCATTGTCCTCATTTACGTTGTTTTAAAAAGTCTGCCAAATGAGAAAAATTAATTGTAAAAAATGTAAAATCTTAATATTATCATAAAGGTGTTAGTGAGACCAGCAGGGTGCACTCAACCTGCGGTTTGTGTGGGTCCCACCACCCCAGTATATTGATTGGGACTCTATACTGCTCAGTGAGTGCCGACTTTCGGATGAGAGTTTAAACCGAGGTCCTGACTCTCTGTGGTCGTTAAAAGACCCAGGATGTCCTTGAAGACATGTGGTATAGGTGAATTGGGTAAGCTGAATTGTCCCTAGTGTGTGTGTGAATGAGTGTGTGTGGATGTTTCCCAGTCATGGGTTGCAGCTGGAAGGGCATCTGCTGCGTAAAACATATGCTGGATAAGTTGGCGGTTCATTCCACTGTAGCGACCCCAGATTAATAAAGGGACTAAGCCGAAAAGAATATGAATAAATAAATATTATTCAGTTTGTTCTGCAGAAGCTCAATTCTCGATCTTCACACACAGTCGATCTGACTCTTTGTAGATGTCAGACTGTCCTTTCAGCAGACAGATGATATCGTTCATCCACCCAATAGCAGTACCATAATCACACCATCCTCTAAAATGACCCTTAGCAGCTAAAAGAGAGGGAAAGAGAGACACCTAAAGATGATGAAGTAGCTCCACAAACCCAACGGATGAACTGGAGGTCAAAGGGGATGCTGTAATATGTTGCATCCCCCCTCCCCCATCTTTTCCTACCCTTCTCTTTCTCTGTCTCAAATTGCTAGTCTCCATACATCCAACATCAAAGAGGTCTGATAATTCTATCAATTTCAACCTGGGGAAATACCAAGATACAACAGAGCGTGGAGGAGAGGGAAACAGAGAGACGAGTGTGTTTGGTTGCTAAGGAACTGCTTGGTCGAGCTCTGATTGTACTGTCTGCTGTGTGTCAAAGTGATGGTGTGGAAACGGGAGGAACATGAAACCACTTTCTCTCCTTATTTTCATCTCCTGAACAGAGAGATAACCTCCTATCAGACCGCACGTATCGGGGTCCGAGACCTCTCTTTAAAGGGTGAGATTGTAGACAGGCTCGGCTTTACCTCATCAAACTTTACGGTTAACCTCTCATCTGTGCCTCAGAACACTACTGTTAACCCCGCATCTGTACCGGCATGAATTTTACAGTTAACCTTTCGTCTTCACCTCGGCGAGGTTTAATCTTCATCGCTGTAGCACGTGTTTCAAAGTGAATAAAAGTCATAAACGGAGAACATCTGAGGAGGAAGATGTTGAAACTTGGTGGAAAATGAAATCTCACATTTCAGTTAAAAGAAAGTTTGGTTACATTTTATTTTAAGGTGACATATCCAGTGTAACTATTCATTTAACTACTGGGTAATATTCATTTATTAATTTGTTAGGGTTAGTTACATGTATTTATGCATAATTGATTGTAAATACTACCTGACAAAAGTCTTGTCATCGATCTCAAGAGCAACACATAATAACTTGATTTCTAGTTGATCAGTTGGAAAAGTGGCAGAAGGTTGATTTTTGTAATGAATCATCTGTTTATGGAGCCAGATCAGTCTCAATAATAATACATTTGCATTCATAAAATTCGTAAACTCAAATGTCTAATAATACTGCTAAAACAATTTATTTTATTTTATATGAAATAATAATAATTAAATGGTGGTGCTTCTTGAGTTTGTTCAGTAAGGAGTGTTTTGATTGGAGGATAAAAACCTCACCGCGATTGGCTAAACAGAATATCCTCTAAAAAAAATGCGTACGAATCATGTCCTGCCAGGAAGGTCTCAAAAATACCGCACACAAATTGACTCCATGCATGTGTAAGCATTTTCAAATGCACATTCAGTGGTTCATAAACACATAATTCATAAATGCATGAGGAAAGTAATCCAAGAACGTCGTATATGCATAATTGTGTAAACGTTCATTCATTCATTCATTTTCTTTTCAGCTTAGTTTCTTTATTAATCTAGGGTCGCCACAGCGGAATGAACCGCAAACTTATCCAGGCTATGTTTTATGGATTTTCTGAACTGGAGTTGTGCATTTATGAATTGTGTTTTGAATTTACTAATTGTGCTGTGCATTTATGAATTTTATGAATGCAAATGTATTGTTATTGAGACTGATCTGGCTCCATATCTGTTGAACTGCATCCCAAACATCACAAATACTGCAGAAGACCTATTGGAACCCGCATGGACCCAAGATTCTCACAGAAATCAGTCAAGTTTGGTGAGGGAAAAATTATGGTTTGAGGTTACATTCAGTATGGGGGTCTGTGAGAGATCTGCAGAGTGGATGGAAACATCAACAGCCTGAGGTATCAAAACATTTGTGCTGCCCATTACATTACAAACCACAGGAGAGGGCAAATTCTTCAGCAGGATAGCGCTCCTTCTCATACTTCAGCCTCCACATCAAAGTTCCTGAAAACAAAGAAGGACAAGGTGCTCCAGGATTGGCCAGACCAGTCACCAGACATGAACATTATTGTGCATGTCTGGGTTA
Source organism: Danio kyathit (assembly GCA_903798195.1). Classification (NCBI taxonomy): domain Eukaryota; kingdom Metazoa; phylum Chordata; class Actinopteri; order Cypriniformes; family Danionidae; genus Danio; species Danio kyathit. The sequence goes on along the minus strand of LR812529.1, from coordinate 37,425,626 downwards.
AGATGTAGAAGGATTGTCGATGAATCCTAAGTATCTTGATGAACTCTGGGAGTCCTGCAAGAAAGCTTTCTTTGCCATTCCAGATGACTTTATTAATAAGGTATTTGAGTCATTGCAGAGATGTATTGATGCAGTTGTCCAAGCTCATGGGAGTCAAACAGAATATTATTTCATTTTCCACTGCACCATGACTTTATATTCTATACTGTACGTTATGTCTGTTAAGTGACAATACTTTTGTCTAAGCAAGGGCAGACCTTGCTGTCATAATTAAATAATTAAAAATCAAGGCATGATCATATTTTATCTTGGTAAAATAAGCGTAATCTAGAGAATCTAGAGATATAAGCCACTGCTGATACCAAATAATCAACTAGAAGTCAAGTTATAACTTGATAGGCGACAAGACTTTTGTCACGTAGTGTACACTAAAAATGCTGGATTCCACACAATTTCTTCATGTTCTTCATGTTTTTACTAATTTAAGTGAATTGAACATAAAACAAGTTGTCCCAAAAATCACAGAAATTGTGTTTAAAATCTTTTTTTAAAACAAGTAATTTGAACAAGCAGCAAAAGTAATTTTTTGAGTGTAGTATAAGTGCATAGAACTGTGTTTCTCAACCCTGTTCATGAAGGCACACCAAACAGACCTGAATTAACTCAGCAGAACAATAGAAGAGACTCCAAAACTTGAAATGAATGGGTCAAATAAGGGAGACATCCAAAATATGTACTGTTGGTGTGCCTCCAGGAACAGGGTTGTGAAACACTGGCATAGAATACTGTAAATACATAACCTTAAATTAAAGTGTTACCAAGTGTGTATTTGGTAGAGTGAGTATGTCTTTATTACTGAACTTTTTTTTTCAGGTCAATGACTTGCAATGTAGTTTTTGATAACACTGAAAAATATATATTGCTAGAATCACTTTCACAACAATGTTTTTTTTCAAGTCGATTAATGATGAATCTATATTTAAACCCAATCAGAATTTATTCTTTAATGAGCTCAAAATGTAAATGTTTTGGCTATTATTGTTACACAGCAACAACATTTTTGGGCCCTGTAAAAATACACATGGTTAATAAAGAATCGATATTTAAAGCCAATCTGCATTTATCTTATTTTAAAGAGCTCAGAATGTAGGCGCTTTGGCTATTTATTTATATAACAACAACATTTTTTGTGCCCTGAAAAATGCATATTTATGAAAATGAGTTTTAAAGTGCATGTTTTTGAAAGTATACTGCTATGGATAAATGGTTGATTTGTGTGTTCAGCCAATATGCAACCATATGCAAGTATTTGACAACTTCAATAACAGTGATGTACTACTGTACTGTATTTGTGTAGGTGTGTAGTTTTTCTCTAAAATGTGACATCGGTCTGGCATGCATAATACAGAACCTTTGTCATTTTAAAAATTTTTTCCAAGTGAACAAATTTGGTTTTGACAAAGTTGTCACACTGAATGTACATAAGACGCATTTATTTAAATACTGAACAGAACATCTACATTCACTAGTGTGGATGCTAATCCTCTTCATTCCTGCTGTGAATGGGCCTTTAGACTGGATTTAGCTGGACAAGAGAACATTTCGCCCAGATTTGATAGGTGATTTGAAATATGCTATTACAGCATAAGCTTAAATGAATTTTGGAGATTTCAGTGCAACTCAAGCAGAGCAAAATTAAAAATCAAACACATGAAAAAGATAGCTGCCAAGGGACATAGCAAGACAGGCACCAAGAGCTGATGTGCTCAATCTAACTAAACAACTAACTAACGACAAACTAAATCTGATAAAGCAAGAAGCATTTAAATGGAGTTAACTTGTTGACAAAGGTTTGGCAGCGGAAACACGCCATACTTAACCGCCTTAACCAATCGCCTACTCCCTAAAACTTATTTAAGGCAATCCAGCCCTCTAGCACTGTTCTTCTCTTTCTTTCAAACCCACCCTTCCTCCCTCTATTTCCTCGCTTCCCATTCACAATCCTATAACCCTCTCTTCACTCCTAGGTTAAATCAAGGGCTCCAATCACTCTACCAAAATATTACAGAGACAGTACCTCCACTCTGAGTCTCTGGGCATCATCGTAGGACGCCCGATCAACCTACCTACTTGTTCAATGTTTATACTCTTACTTTTCATCCCTACAAGAAAGTCTAGCTCAAAGTGTGGTGTGGGCTATGCTGGTGAATGCTCATTTAGGTATTCTTTTTTAGGATAGAACATTGTAAGTGTCATGTTTTGTTTAAAAATGCATGTGTGCTGTTACATTAAGCCCAGTATCCACACTACTTTTGCATTTTGACCCACAGAAAGCTTTTTGCTGAAAAATGCTGAAAAATCAGTTTTAGTTTGGAAACACTGGTGATCTGTTAGCTTGAGCATGAGTGGCTGTATAGTGTATATGGAGATCATTGCTCTGAAACGCAATAAAAACGTCAGTCTGAAGGAGGAATGTATTCATTGTAAAATGCTGCTTTAAAACAAAAACACACTAGTGTAAGCAGCACCCTAGTTACCGTCTTTGTTTTTTACAGAGTGCTGCAGAGTAGATGTAATTTTTTAGACTGATCCAGAGGTATCACGCTGACTTCTTTATTGCATAATTCTTACCTTTTGTTAAATTAACTGAATCTTCATTCCAGGAGAAGTTAAAATCTAACATCTTCACTAATCATCTGCTCTCTAACTTTTTTTTGCATTTATTGAAGATGAACAAGTGAGAAAGCTTGTGAGATGAGATGGTAAATGTGGACAAGCGACTATAAGATTACCTGTTCAGTGACAACCTCTGTAGTCACAATTAGCCACTTTGATTTTTTTTTTTTTTTTAAATCACAGGTGTGTTATGTTCAGTATTTTATGTCAAAGAATAGAAGATGAAAATATCTTGAACTTTATTCTTGGACTCTATTAAGTCGAGAACCTGAAGAGCTTTAAAATGTGTAAAGGAGACTGAACAGCACCTGGTATTCCTCCGCCACACAAACAAACACACATATGCTTCAAGGAGAAGTGCTTCTGATCCCTGTATTGAACTGTAATGACTAGAAAGAAAACAGGTATGCTTGAGCATTCTGTCCAGTTTATGGTTGCATCTTGTGGCATCATGTCTTGTTTATGGTTTGTTTTGATGTCTTTGATCAGAGTTGAGTTCATATTTCAGCCGAACAGCACCAGCGTTTGTTTGGAAGTGGACCAAGGCCCATCATTTCTGCTGTCTTTGTCCTTTTGTTTGGTGCATAACTGGGTTGAGATGGATATGTTCAATCTTGCTCAAATGAAAGGCACAACCAGAGAAATTGCACCAGGGTTTATTTTACTTAAATCAAATCTGCAAAGTGTACACACCCTAGTTGCATACTAAATGACACACTACACTAAAGGATACACTGTAAGAGAGAAAGTACATACAGGTGGTTGTTATTACAGAATAAAATAAAGCCAGACATGAAGTGGAGAACTGCTGTATAAGACTGAAGAGTGTTATTCTGTGAAAACAACTGTCTGGATGTACTTTATTTCACTTATTACATGGCTAATTGCTACAAAATGTAACAACTAGACACAACACATTGTTCTGAACTGTAATAGTTTATTCATTCTTTAGGGAAAGGCAAAACTGACAGGAATGAAAAACGGCTGAATGGAGCATACACAAACTTATGTATTATTCAGTCACAAGATGGTGCCAACTGTGGACTGAAGGACTTTATTCTGTAAAAGTTTATTATTTTAAAATAGTAAACTTTATTAAGTATTCCAAACAGCCGCGCATTTATAGTTTTTTGTTACTAACTTGAAATATTAACCATTTTCCAGTCTGTTTAAAGTTAGCCAAATTAGTGAAATAAATGATCAAACTACTAAATAGTACCTGCCATGAGTACAACCACATTCACCATCGCAAGGCAGTATTATCACTTAAGTAGGAAAATTACAATCAAAATACAATCAAAAACAAAGCAATCAACGGCATTTGCACCTGACAGCTCTTTCCCATCCGCTATAGTGAGCAAAGCTGTGACCATTGTAAATGAAGTGTTCAACATTCCACACTTATTTTTAATGGTTAAATAAGTAAGATACTTACTGGCTTATAAAGCTCAATTATCTGGGTATTTGAAGTGCACTTATTGTTTTCAGGTTTTCAGTGTGAATGCACTACTTAAACTGGCATAGGATAGTGCATAAGTATTCGATTTTAGATGCACTTCCGTATTCTAATTTTCAATCCTATTTAGCTAATTGTGATGGTATGCTTAGCCCAATCAAAATAGCAAACTCTGGATCTGCACAGTAAAAAATGTTGGGTTTTGCACATTTGATTTGTGTTGAGACAACATGAAGGAATTAAGTTATCTTATTTAATTTGTACAAATTTAAGTGGATTGAACATAAAAAATAATTTGCCCCCCCCAAAAAAAACTATTAAAAATAGTGTTGTTTCAGCTCATTCAAAACAAGTAGTTTGAACAAACAGAAAATAAATGGATTAGTCGCTAAAGTAGTCACTAACAAATATGTCAGTAGCTACGTTTTTTATCCACCTATTTTTATGCGTAATTTGGATATGTGCATGAAAAAATAGATGACGAAAATGCCAAGATGCACATACATTTTGAATGTGCAACATATGCGCATAACTGAGTGGATAAACTTTTTATTCGATAAGAAAAGATGCGCATAAGCTACGATAGAAACACTTTTACAGAAACCTTTTTCCAGTATGCGCATTAAAAAGGTCATGTGATATTGTTATAAGAGATCATGTGATGATAAAATTGAGTGTGAATGGACAAACCAGAATGCTGAGCATATTGTAAAACATCTAAAATGTTGTTTTGGTCATTCTAAAACGCCTTAACCATTTCAGTATTAGTGTTATTATGTTATTAATTAGCTCCAGAACCCTGAAGAGAATCTGTGATCCACGTCTAACACCTTTAAACGTTCATTTTGCGTCGGTATACTGTCTTCTGAGGTGCAAGTCATTTATTAAATAAAGAAAAGATTGACACAGCTTCTCCTACTGCAGCAAATTCTGTTTTTACCTTTGATATTTGGCGCCAAGTAATCAGGAAGTGATGATTTTGTTCTTTTTGACGACTTGGATGGAAACGTGATATGCCTTATGTCTTAAATGTGATATTCCAGTTTTGGGCATAAATACAATTCACATCTTTGGATGGAAACATAGCTAATGATGATTGTATGATGCTGAGCATGTTTCCTTTCACTATAAACAGACAACTGAGTTGTTGCTGAAAATCTGTTCAGAATCACGCTTGATTTGATCTTCATATACTTTTTGACAGTGACTAACTGTACGTGAAAAGCAGGCCAGTGAGCTCTATGGATGTAATTATGAAGTTGGCATGGTGAGGAAATGCCAGATTTGTATTTATTTATTTTTTCTTAGGAATGAGCTGAGCAGCTATGAATATAGTATATCCTTAGAGATGTGATTGGCAGGATTAGATAAACATGCTTATTGTTTCCTTTATTGTTATTATTATTATCTCAATATTGTCAGAGTTAAGAGTTTGTCACATTGTTTTGCAGAGTATTAATCATTCAGCTGTATGCTACATGAACATGAACATGTACGAATCATTATGCAATTGCTGTTTTTTCCCCTTCCACACATGATTTCACACCTCGTTCACAAGAGGCCAAGGCAAATAACAGCAATTACAATAACCACATTCACGCAAAATAACTGTGTTCATACCTGCTCCCTCTGGGCTTCACAAACACACACACACGCTTTCTCTCTCTCTCTCTTTTTGTGTGGTGAGACTGGAAGTTTGGAAAAAGCAAGAGAGGTCATGAGTTAAAATAGACAAATAAAAAATACAAAGAGAAGACAGAATCAAGGTAGAGGACAAATAACAAGGTTATATCTTTCATTAAGGATGAAAAAATTCAGACCTTGTCATTTGAGGTCAGCTCTCACACCTACAGTAAACAAGAAAAAAAAGAAATGAAAAAGAGATTTACATTTCAACTAGCACATTCTTGTCCTGATTGTCTTTATAGAGGCTTGTGAAACAGTAAGTCTTTTTTTCTTCTCATACAGTAAAACTCCAGTGTTGTTTAAACAAGATGGCTTTTTTGTGTTTTACGAACGAAATTAAGTCATAAGAGACACATTTTGAATGAACACATGTTGATGGGAAAAAGATCGACCATGAATATAAGCACACATACACACACTGTTTCCAGTCTTATAGTTAACATGCTATTTAATGTATTTAGTTGTTTTTGTAATGGAGAACTTATTTGGATCTGAGAACCCAAACATAAAGATAAAATTAGGGTTAAAATATGCAGCAAAAACCCTTCTCAAACACTAAATCTCTTAGACTATTTAAAATGAAGCTTTGAACATCCTGTATGCCTTACTGAGATACAGAAGCCCTTAAGTTCAGGTGCAATTAGTGGTAAGGCAGTTTTGGAGGCACCACTAGGTGGAGCAAAAGAGCAAATCAGAGTCTGTTGAGTGTAAATTATAACATTCACTGTCCCATGACTATTAGCTTGAAATTGATTTTTAGAAATGAGGTATAATAGAAATAATTAAGTCTGGATGTGGTTAAGAATGTAGGGCAAAAGAATAGCTTGCCCAGACGTCTGTTCATTTGCATTCAGTGCAACTTCTGGCTCAAATATTTAAAGCAGGCAAGTGTGACATTTAAAGTCAACACAAAAATAAAACTGACCTTATTTACCCTCTCTTATTATGATATGTCAGTGTAAGTTACTTCACGTTAAATATTTGGTTTTGTATTATTAAATCAAAATATGTTTAATTCATTTTGCACTGTTTTTTGTGTACCTCAGATTTCTGCAAGTTTGGTTGAATTATGATATATATATACCTCCTCTCAATATCAAAGAATGGAATTCGAGCCAGACAAAAAAATAAACATAAACAAATATATAAATATTTACATATAATTATAATGCACTATGCAACTCAGCAGAATTACTGTATATAACATTTATATATATTTATTACACTACAGATATATTTTTCCTTAATTTTCACTATGTCGATATATGTTCAAATGTGTGTTTTTTTTTTTTTTTTTTTGCTTTTAGTTATTTAATGCTGGGCGCCACGATGGCTCAGTGGTTAGCACTGTCACCCCACAGCAAGAAGGTTGCTGTTTCGAGTCCCAGCTGGGCCATTTGGCATTTCTGTGTGGATTTCCTCCGGGTGCCCCACAGTCCAAAAACATGCAGTATAGGTAAATTGGGTAAACTAAATTGCCCGTAGTGTATGAGTGTGTATGTGAATGTGTGTATATGGGTGTTTCCCAGTACTAGGTTGTGGCTGGAAGGGCTGGGTAAAACATATGCTGGAATAGTTGGTGGTTCATTCTGCTGTGGCGACCTCTGAAGTAGAGACTAAGCCGAATGATTGACTGAATGAGCTATTTCATGCTATAAAAAGGGTATTGTGTAAGAGACGTTAACTTGAAATTGTGAGAGAAAAGTGAGGCAAAAAGTAGCCTATCTTTAACAAATGTGTCCCTTTTTTTCTGAAATTTTTTTTCAAATTCTCAAGTTTGAACTTGCAATTTAAAGAAAGAAAATATAGCAGTTCTGTGGTGAGACGTAAAAAATAAATAAAAATGAAAAAAGTTTTACAATTTTTTTTAAGAATGTCTGAGTTCACAGGTTTGTAAGATAAAAACAGTTCTAAAATAAAAAGGATAGAAGTTTGCTAAATTGCCAATACGTTTAAGAAACAATTACAAACAGCAAGCAACATACTGAATAATAATAATAATAATGACAACAACAATAAAAAAGCTGGATGGATGGATGGGACGGACAGACGGACGGACAGATAGAGAGATAGATAGGCTGTAAAAAATAGGTTGCCTTAAATATTTTTAAAATCAATTAATGAATCAAATTAACCTTATGAGTCCATTGAACTTAAGTTAACCTTACTTAAAACAGCTTGCGTAACTTAAAAATAAAAATTATTAAATAAAATAAAATTAAGTTTGAACATGATTAACTTAATTTAATACTTTACAATGAACTAAAAACATATGTTGTCATGACTAGGCCCACACGGAATCTGCGCGCGCAGAATTCCGCAGATTTTCTGCAGATTTTCCGCAGATTTCTGCAGATTTTTAGCCCATCATTAATTCTGTTTATTTACTTAAAGTTAACTATTTACAGTTAATCTAATTGGATTTGCATTTTAAACATTAAATACAAGTTAAAAAGACATTATTTTTTATTTAACATATTAAGGTTTTAGTTATGATACTCCCAAAATAATTCAGCAGAAATCCGCAGATTTTTACCAAAATTATCCGTAGAAATAGCAAAAAAACATCCGCAGATTCCGTCTGGCCCTAGTCATGACTAATTAATCATATTTTGTTTTTACAGTGTAGATGGATAGAAACTATTATTAAAGTGCATTGTTACTCTGTGGGCGTCACAGTGGCGCAGTGGGTAGCACAATCGCCGCACAGCAAGAAGATCGCTGGGTCGAGTCCTGGCTGTGTCAGTTGGCATTTCTGTGTGGAGATTGCATGTTCTCCCCTTGTTGCCGTGGGTTTCCTCCGGGTGCTCCAGTTTCCCCCACAGTCCAAAGACATGCGCTATAGGTGAATTGAATAAGCTAATGTGTGTGTGTGTAGTGTACGTGTGTGAAAGAGTGTGTATGGGTGTTTCCTAGTGTTGGGTTGTGGCTGGAAGGGCATCCGCTGTGTAAAACATATGCTGGATAAGTTGGCGTTCATTCCGCTGTGGCGACCCCTGATTAATAATAGGACTAAGCCGAAAAGAAAATGAATGAATGAATTAATTGTTACTCCAACACAACTAAGTGCAAAAGAAAACAGCAAGTAGAATTGAACATAACTAAATTGAATAGAATTGAACGTAATTGAATATAATAGAACAAAATAGAATAAATCATAATATTTTCTGAAAATATCAGAAAAGGCTGAAATGGTACTTTTTTTTTGTAAAATGTACTCCAGTAATCTGTTTTGTACTCCTCACCATGTTTTACACTGCATGTACTCACTGTAAACAACCTAACATGTTGCTGCAATAGTGAGAGACAAAACACACTGAACGCTAATAGATACATTTAAAAGTCGTTTCAGTGTACTCATGTACTATTTCCTGAGGGAATTAAAACACAGCTAAACATCCATAACTGCACAACACAGCTGACATGTCAGCAGTCATAAATAAAAGAGACACCAGTGTTTTGCTCTTAATAGACACTAAATTGGTTTCTGGAGAAATTGCACATTTCCCGGAATTCAGCAAGAATCACTGTTTATTTTACTCCACCTCGATTCCACCCAGCTTGAAAGACATTCTTACAATTCTGAGAAGTCCAAACTGTGAGACATAAATATTAGGGCTGAACAATATATTGTTTGAGCATCTACATCGCAATGTGTGAATCAGCAATGGTCACGTCGCAGGATTAGAATATTTATTAATTTATTAAATATTATTTTTATATTATTGAATAAAATTATTTATACAATGATTGTTCAATTTCTATATTTGAATACTGTTAAGACTCTCCAGAAACCATAAAGCACTGTTTATTTAACTTTTTTTTTCTCTGTCATATTTATGTGCTTGTAATTTATTATATTCTACGCAGATTCACTGCATAATCGACTGAGGAATCACCCAAATCTTTCCAAATAGAGCTATTCAAATCATCTGGTGAGACTAAATTCATTCGTTCTTTTATTTTCTTTCGGTTTAGTCCTTTTATTCATCAGGGGTCGCCACAGCGGAATGAACTGCCAACTTATCCAGCATATGTTTTACACAGCCCATGCACTTCCAGCTGCAACCCAGTGGGAAACACCCATACACACACATACACTATGGCCAGTTTAGTTTATTCAATTCACCTGTACTGCATGTCTTTGGGCTGTGGGGGAAACCGGAGCACCCGGAGGAAATCCACGCCAACACGGGGAGAACATGCAAACTCCACACTGAAATGCCAACTGATCCAGCCGGGGACGCGAATCAGTGACCATCTTTTGTGAGGCGACAGCGCTAACCACTGAGCCACCGTGCCGCCAGACTAAATTCATATCGCGATATATCTTGCAGCAAAACAAAATATCGCAATGTCAGATTTTTCCAATATTGTGCAGCCCTAATAAATATGTAATAAAAAGTAAGGATTTAGTGAATAAATAAATAAATGGGTTATATATAAAACTGTTATAAAATAATAAAAAGCTAAACTCTGAATGAAACCTGTAAATTTTACTATATTTGTATTTCTTATTTATTTTTATAAATCATTCTAATATTTTTTCAAGAACTTTATTTATCTTTATTTATTAATAATAATTATTAATATTATTTATTTTTGGTTTGGTTTTTGGTTAACCTCTACCATCAATAATTTAATGAAACGGTTTTAAATTAGAAATTACTAAAACTTCTACAACAAATGACAAACTGCTAACAACACATTTAATTGAACACAAGTTCAAGTATTTTCTTGTAATACATACTTATAACCTATGTTTTATTTACTGACACTATAGCATGTTTAGGCTACACCAGGTGTACTCACCTTAAACAACCTGACATCATGGTGCTTCCCCTTTCGTTAGTGATTGAGAGACAACAAACACTTTGAGCGAATGGATAAATATACTGTAAAAGTCGTCTCTTTTCTGGTTCCCAAGGGAATTAATACACAGTTAAACACCCTTAACCGCATAACACAATTGACACCAAGCAGTCATAAATAAAAGACACTACTGTTTTGCTCTTTATAGTGAGAGAATTGGTTTCTGGAGGAATGGCGCGTCGTCAGGAATACTACTGTTTTTTACTCCACCTTGATTCTACGCGACATGAAAGAAATAGCGCGAAAACGAGAGCGCGCGCGCGTACACGGGAGCCGACAGAAAGAGTGAACGCGGCTCATGCATGAGGGGACACGACACTTGAAATGGGTTACATGCCTGACTTGGCTTTGTAGCTGAAGATAATAGCAGGAACCAGCTGTGAATTGCTGGTTCGATACCTGCACAAGCACGTTTCCATTTATATACACCGCAGAAACACAAGCCGGCGCGCACGACGAGAGAGAGAGAGAGAAAGAACAAACACTTAACAGCTATTTAGGGAGAGGATGAGGAGACGAGAGAGGAAGGAGGGGACAGAGAAAGTCAGAGAGAAAGAGAAAGATTTGTTTTATCTCAGTGTTGAGAAGCATCAATCTCTAATCATTGTCTCTTTTCACAGGTGCATCAGGAGGACATAGATCCGTCTGACAGCTATTTAAATAGGTGCTATTTTGAGGGGCGGAAATACATCAAGAAAGATTGATCAATATGTTTGGGATCGAGCAAATCTGCTTTTGAAATCCTGCCAACAGCTGGAGTCAAGCAACGTTGCTGTGTCAGGTGTGGTGTGTTGAATTAACCACATTCAGGATAGCCTGCAGTAGCTATATAGTGACTGTGAGTCAGGTAACCTACATTTACAGTAGGCTATATAGACTAGAGTTTTATGCAATATACATTATTATTACAGGCCCGTAGCCAACCAGGTGAAAGTGGTGGTTCTTTTTTCTCAAAAAGTGGACCTTTTTGCAGTTATAGGCCTCATTTAGGCTACTATTTAGTTATGAGATTTAAATACTGCATTCAGTGTTGTCAACTTAGCAATTTTGTTGCTAGATTTAGCAACTTTTCATACTACCCTAGCAACTTTTTTTTTTCAAAAAGCACATAGCAACCAATTTAGCAATTTTTAACATTCATTTTGGCTACTTTTAAATTTTTTAAAAGAGCAGTGGTTGCAGGCTTCACTCAGTAGAGTAAATTGCTAGCTCAGATTGTTTTTCATAACCTAATTTACTGATATTTGTTAACATGTATAATTGTTGGTAATTTAGGTAGCAATAAATTCCAATAGTGCTATAATTGTTGTCACTTTCACAAATGTGTAATTTCACAAGTTAAAAAGAGTAAATACACAAGCTGTGATTGTTTACAAGAATGTAACTGTTCATTATCAGTGTTATATTTAAAAATGAAAAAAATCTTATCAAAAAGTGTTTGTATTACTTTTACAAATAGTCAAATAAAGTTTTTGCTAAAATCAAGTCAATTTGAGAAAACATTAATTATTTTGTATACTACATCAAGATGTAGTTTTGAGTTGCGATTACGCAATGACGTCGTTATTTCGAACCACCCGAACCACCCTGGCTATGGGCCCGATTATGGCTTTAATATTACTGTGAAAGTAAACAAAAATCACATATAGAACCATTATGAGAGACTCGTTATAAATATAATCATAAATAGATGAGTGTTTGTTTAGTAACTGTTAATTTTTTTATGTTTTGAAATTTTAAATATTTTACTGATTATTGGTTATTATTATAATTTTTTACTCGTATTACTTTTTAATTTTGCTTTTTTTATTTTTGTGTACATCTTTTATATTATTTTAAATACATATACGTCTTATATATTGTAATAAATAAAGGAATGTTTGAAACCTTAAAACTTTTTTAAATTATTTCTGTATTTTTTTATTTGTGTTTATTGTATTCATCTAATTTGCAATAAATAAATAAACAAACAAACAAACAAACAAATAAATGTCAAAAGTTATTTATTACCACTTTTAATTTACTCTTTTGAGCATGAATTGCAAGTCCATGGGGTTCAAAACAATGCACCCCACTTACTTTCATTTTATGTACAAAACCCCAATGAAAAACTTAATCATTTTTACAATTATTAATTGTAGAATTAATTTATTTATTTATTTATTTTTTTACAGAAGTCAGCCATACAAGTATGGAGGGACATGTGGGTAAGCAAATGATGACAGACTTTTTTTTTCTTTATAAGGAATGTAATGTTTTATTTATCAAATACGTCCTCCATTGACCTCTGAAGAGAATTTCCAGTTGGAAATCCTATGTATCTTCCCCATTGAAAGTCATGCGTTGTGCTGTGCCGAGTGCCATGTAAAGCCAACCCCATTAACTAACACTGTCACCCCTGATTTCCACATCAAAGTGTGTGAGAAGGCATTGTGAGATCATAAGAGGCTGCTCGTAACGGAAGCACTGCGAAAATACGAGTCGAGACGAGTTAGATGTGGCTGAGTGTCTTATTCTCAAAGCTCCCTTCCCTTAGAAGTATTTCGGACAGGTTTATAACGTGATCCAGCGGCGCCTCAATGGAATTACGGGCTGGTTTTCATGGGTTTCTGCCACCTCAGTCAGAAAAGCAGAGCGCATTTTGCTCATACTCACTTTGTCCTGTTATAAACTTTTTTTTTTCAAATTGTGTTATACAATCAAAATGTATAAAAATTTTCAAAAACAAAATTCAGCACGTTTTTTATACATGCAAAAAAGATGATCATATTTCATCCTGAATTGAAAACAGTTAAATAAGTAATGCTAAAGCTGTAATTACGGTAATATATCAAGATGTATCTATCAACTATTGTTGCTCACTAATAAAAAAAAATTAAATTATTATATTGTAAAAATGAAATTGCACCCAATTTGTTTCTTCATAAAAGTGTAACTAAAAAGACCCATATTGCAACCCATCACTGGGAAACATCCATACACACTCATTCACACACATACACTATGGACAATTTAGTTCAATTCACCTGCACCACATGTCTTGGGACTTGTGGGGGAAACTGGAGCACCCGAAGGAAACCCACGTGAACACGGGGAGAACATGCAAACTCCACAGAGAAATTGCCAACTGACCCAGCCGAGGCTCAAACCAGCGACCTTCTTGCTGTGAGGCGTCGTGCTACCCACTGCGCCACCGGGATGCCTCTAGTGTAACAATACACTTTAAAAATAATTTCTATCTATCTACACTGTAAAAAAAATATGATTAATTAGTCATGACAACATATGTCAAAGACAAAAACAAGTTAAAAAAAGACAAAGAATAAAAGAAAATAATAGCTATTACCTGGTCAAAAGCCAGAAAAATATTAAATAAAACCCATTCATGTGTTAAATGCTTTGTGAAACAGCTTAGATATAAAAACAGACAAAGATGGTGCAAATCTAATGGAAAGGGGCAAATCATTCCAAAGTTTAGGAGCAGCTACAGAGAAAGCTTGATCTACCAACATTTTAGCCTATAGACTTACAGTTAGAAATCAACAAACATGTCTGATTTTTCTGATTCTGGTTGGTGCTCAGTCAAAAAGGCAGAAAGGTAAGATGTGGCTAAGCTATTTAATGACATGTAGAAAGTTAAATTTTAAAAATCCACTCTGTGGCTCATCTGCAACCAGTGAAGTGAAGGCAAGACAGCGATAATATGATCATGTTTACTTGCACCTGTTTGAAGTCTCCCTGCTGCATTTTGAACTAACAGTAATCGGGACATAGCTGAGTGGCTAATCACATTGAGAATTGCAGTAGTCCACTCTTGAAGAGATGAAGGCATATATTAGTTTTTCCAAATTTGTAAACGATAGAAAAGTTTTTTTGTTTTAAATAAAAGTTGAAGCTAAAAAAAGGCAGATTTCACCACATAATTTATCTGCCTGTCGAAATTTAGTGAATCATCAAACATAACTCCCAGCTTTTGCACCCATGGTTTCACAGCTAAGGACAGCCCACAAAATTTTGATTAGGAGTAACAGACGAATTGGAAGGTCTAAAATTGATCATTTCTGTTTTATTCTCACTGACACTCGTGCAATTGAAAATTGAAATTTTGTGCCTTAACATCAACCAAACAGTCCAAAAGGTTATCCAAAATATTTGGATTTTGTTTGATGGGCAGATCAATGTGTGCGTCATCAGCATAACAATGGAATGACAGCCCATACTTTCTAATGGCCCGTTTCTTCTAAGTGGTACAGTACGGTATGGTACGGGTCGGTACGGATCACCTTTATCATGCTTGTACTCTTTTGGTGGCATGGTGTACGACAGAAAGTTTCAGTCTATGTCATTCTCGCTCGAGGAAATGTCTACAGTAAAGCTGTACAGGTCGTTCACATATCATTTGAGACAAAACACAAAACAGATGCTTTATACATATAAATACTTGCGTAGAAATGTTCATTACTAACCTTTCTATGAACAGTATTTGATTATAACTGCAGATCAATGAAAACCTACTGTAACGTCTGCAATTATATAAAATAAATAAATAAATGCAACATACATGAACACAAACAGACCCTTACAGTCTCAGATATGTTACCAGTGGCGGCTGGTGTTAAAAAATGTGAGGGGGGCGCATTTTAAAAGCCATTAAAAGCCATTTTTCAGGTGATGTACCAAAAAACAAAAATGACTAAAGCATACAATAAATGCATTACAAATCAGTTCATTTTAGTTCAATTTGGGTTTATCAGTAATGAAGTAATCAAGATAATCAGTAAACACACACAAATGTTGCCTAATCACTGGCCAGTAGCACTACTTAAAAATTAATTTTGCTCTCCTTTTTTTCTGGCTTGCAAATTTCTTGAGCTTTTGGTTAAAGTCAGTCATCTCAGTCACCAGTAAAAAAACAGTAAAAGGCATGACTTACATTAGAACTTGCCAGTCAACTCCGTTTGTCATAACAAGTGCTGGAAAAGCCAAGGGTGTACGCGCGCTCGCGAATCGCGATCACTTGACTGCTGGTGAATTTGTTTTCATTAGTTTTGCAAGGAAGGTCGATCTTGATTCTTTTTTTTCTTCATCCAAACGCCTTGTGAACGGATATCTTTGCAAAGATACAACAGAATTTTCCTTCATCTTGCACTTGCTTTCACTATATGATTTAAGGTCAGCACAGCTAACTGACGAGCTGCTGCTGAGTGAACGGTGTAAGTGAGAATGGTCCAATCACATAAGGCCAATCATATAAAAACAAATATGATTCGTTCTAACAAGAAAATAGGAGGGTTCGGGGCGCAGAGCGCTGCGCCCCAAAGACAATTTAAAACCGGCCAATTAGAGCTTATCCTCATATCACGTGCATTGCAAAAGTTCGTGTACCCACATAGACACCCATTAGTCCGGCGCCCCGTACACATTTGAAAAAATATTGTTCATACATTTTTTTTTCAATAAATGTTAGTATGACTACAATAAATGTTAGAATGTTATAATTAAATCAGTTTATTTTGTTAATATTTGTGATAATAAATATTGACATATTAAAGGAGTCTAACTTGACGGGGGCGGCGCCCCAGCGCCCTCTATTGACCAGCCGCCACTGTATGTTACCAATTAATTACAGAACAACTACACACATTTAGGTTCAAAAACACGCAACATATAGCCCGTAGTCAGTGCAAACCTCTGTATCTTTAATCCTCACTAGCACATGTAACCTTTTGTTAGAAAGTAATCCCGTCATTCCTATTTCGTAAAAGTCCAAAAGGTGATGATAATAGTTACATAACAGTACATGGCAGTTTGTTCATGTTTTATGTTGTTCATGTTTCCGGCTTCTCCTTAGTTTTTTTCGCGCTTCACTCTCGCGTTTGTCCCTTTCTGAAAGGATCAGAAGCACTCAATAATCACGCGCACATTATTATCATGAGCTCAAAAAGTTTGTTATTTCAAATATAGATGCGCTGCAAATGCACGCAAGAAAGCGAAACCACTCGCGCTTCAGACTGCCTTGTAAACAGTCTTTTTGGCTTTGTGGCTGTTCATGAAGACGACAGCAAGGTTTGTTTGAGCTCAGGTCGACCATGGCTCATTATTAAATGTTTATATTATTACGGCATAATGTCTCGACTGTGTATTTAAAAAAAGTGCTTCTTTTGTTTTCATTGTTTTCTGTTGCACGAGCGAGTGACACTTCTCTGTAAACCAATAGCGTTCAGCTGCGTGACTTGCTCCACCTTTTGGTAGCCTTTTGTTGTGCTAGGTACCCTTTGCAAAGGGTACACAAAAAGAGGTAAGGTATGGTTCGCTTATTAGGTAACTTTTGACAGTGAAAACGGCCATGAAAGCGTACTGAACCGAACCGAACCGTACCCTTACCAGTCAGTGGATACGGCCATAATAGAACCAAGAGGCAGCTTGTAAAGAGAAAATGGGATTGGGGCCAAGATAGAGCCTTAAGGAACACCACTTAATAAAAAAAAGTATCGCTAGAGGAAAACTCTCCGATCTTAACTGGAAAACTTCTGTTGGACAGATAAAATTTAAACTACTCCTAAAAAAGTGAGATCACCATTGAGAATTAATGGTTCTGGGAATCTAAATGGGGAATAAATGAGGGGAATCTAATACAATTATAGTTTTGAAATAATAAAATAACACTTACTGTAAATGCTATTACAGTAAATAAATCAATAAATGATTTATTTATCATGCTAAATATATCAATAAATGAACACAAGATAGATAGATGGATGGATGGATGGATGGATGGATGGATGGATGGATGGATAGATGGATGGATGGATGGATGGATGGATGGATGGATGGATAGATAGATAGATAGATAGATAGATAGATAGATAGATAGATAGATAGATAGATAGATAGATAGATAGATAGATAGATAGATAGATAGATAGATAGATAGATAGATAGATAGATAGATAGATAGATAGATTTTTATTATTTGTGCACATGGAGTAAAATTGTATGTTTTCGAGAGATTCTCCCGAATGTATTTTAAATTTCTTAACACATACCAAGAAAAACTAACAAACAAAAAAACCCAGCTGAACCGTGATCATATACCATTATTATATTCTATCTTCCAAATTAACCAAAATTGAATAAGACCAGAAGCTCAATGAATTGTTCCCCTCTTTGCTTCCTGCTCACTCTCTTTCCTACAAAATGACCCCTTGTCCACGTCTCTTTCTTTGGGTGAATAATAACAATAATTGGGGGCTAAATTGCAGCCTGAGCACAGAGTCGGCTGACAGTAGCTTCCTCAGGCAGGATCTCAGCCTCATCCTGGCCGTGTGACTCTCAGTCATCGTTTAAAACAAACAGCACACGTACACCTTTTTCCTTCTATATTACGATATCAAAAACGTGCAACACTATTCCACTCGACTGGTTTTCTCATTTGATACATGTACTGTAAGGACTCCAAGCAACAAACTCCAATAAAGAGCATGCGAGGGGACAAAAAAAGTGTGAATTAGTCAAGGACAAACTAAATTAAGAGCTAAGAAAAGAATTTCATCCTTGATGGAGTCTTTGACCTTGTTATAATTACTTTGTTGGCTGGATTGAAGGAAGAATCTGAATGTTTGCAACCTGACAGAGTTTCTGAGTGAAATCATTTTTACTCAACCTCATTCAGTTCCTTTTTACCTATTTTTGACAGCTAATTGCGGCGTTGCGTAGAGAAAACACGACATTCTGGAGAACCAGATAGAGAGAGAGATTTCTGATTAAAATGACGATGGATTTATTATAGATTTGTGTTGACTCTGATTCACATTATTAATTCAGGAGTCAGACTGTCAGTCATGTGAAATCACCGCTGTGAGCTCTCAGCAGTCACTGACACACACATTTGTCATAGAGTTGATGTGAGAGACGTAGTTTATTTACTGTAGATAGGAGGCTTTAGCTGCAAATATGCAAACTGGAGCCTAAAAGAGGACAACATGAATATGAAAAGATACTTTTTAAGGGGTCATGAACTGCCTTTGATTATTGCGTACTGTTCTCTGAGGTCCACTTATAATTTTATCAAGATTTTTGCTTAAAAAAAAAACATAATTTAGAGGTAATGGGCAATTTTCTGTTCTGTTTTGAATAAGGTTGGCGGATTGTAGACTCAGAAGTAATTGCCCACTGGTCTCATTGGCTAAAAGTTTTGCGTAATTAACATTTTTTTAAAGTTCGACAAGACTGCTGTGCCCACCGATGTAATCATTCATGTATGTTTTGTCAGTCTGCGATACATGCTTCATAGATGGACGCTGGTGTGAAGTAACATACGTTAAAAATGCTCATTTTTACAGGCTGTTGAATGCTTGATTCAGATTATTTCTGGTTATTTTCATATAAATGCACAGCTAATGTAGTTACAGGCAAGTCTTGACCATATTAATGCTGCATATCACTATGCTCAATGATTTCAGTTATTCCACAGAATACAACAGTCAAAAATAAAATTTTGTATGAGATGCATATAAAATAGTGGCACACACAGGAGTAGTTTGACTATAGAATACGCAAGACATGTCACTCATATAGTTTTGAATAGGAAAAAATGCAGCTCTAGCGAATGAAGCCCCGCCTTTTAGTAAAGAAGACAATTATTGATCCCTATAGATTGACAATTCTTGGAGGGAGGGGGTCGGTCTAGGTGTGTGTTTTTTCATGACAGTTTCTGCAGCTTCATTATTATAAACCCTCAGGGGTCGGCAAACGCTCTAGAACAGGGGTCACAAACTTGTTCCTGGAGGGCCGTTGTTCTGCAGAGTTTTGCTTCAACCCTAATCAAACACACCTGAACAAGCTAATCAAGGTCTTACTAGGTATACTTAAAACATCCAGGCAGGTGTATTGAGAAAGGTTGGGTCTTAACTATGGCTGTGTCTGAAATCACCCACTGCTCAGTAGGTACTGCATTTGAATTTAAATGTACTACTCGACCATTAGAAAAGTACATTATATACAGTATGAATGCGAGTAGTATGAATGGAACTCGGACGTGCTACATCCTCCATTTTGTCATGATCACGTGACCTACCCGCGTGAGTGGCGTTGCTTCACTCCCATTCATGATTTCTCTCGCAGGGCATCATGGGATAGCATAGCGTGTATCGGATGCACACTTCAGAATCTCGTCGGAAGTAGTAGGTCATCTGGGTACTTCTCGCATACTGATTTTCAAATTCTATGAATTTGGACATACTACAGTTTTTAGCGCACTCTATAGTATGAAAGTATGCAGATGTGTGCACTAGCGAATGAAGCCCCGCCTTTTAGTAAAGGAGCCAATCTTTGACCGCTATAGATTGACAATTCTTGGTGGGAGGGCTTCAGTCCAGACAGGTGTGTTTTACAGTTTCTGCAGCTTCATTGTTATGAACCCTCAGGGGTCACCAAACTTGTTCCTGGAGGGCCGATATACTGCAGAGTTTATCTGCAACCCTAATCAAACACAACTGTACAAGCTATTCAATGTGTATGTTTACATGGACACCAATAATCTGATACTAATACAATTAAGACAATACTCTGATTAAGAATCTATCATGTAAACAGCGATTTTTGATTACCTTAATCCGACTAAGGTCATAATCGAACTAAACAGAAATGGAATTAAGACATGTGGAGTATGCCGATTTTAGTCGCATTATTGAAGTGCAGTACAGACATGTAAACACCTTAATCAAACTATTACCTTCATGTAGGATTTTCGCCGCATTTTGCGACAGGATAGTCTATACACACAGCAGTTTGACACTATTCTCTGCACCTACTGAGTCAGTGATGGACTCAGTATCGTAAAATGAGGGTTTTTTTCTTGTGCGGTATCAAATTCCATTAAAACAACACTCGTTCAGCGGTTCATACTCGCATCCAATATTGCATTTGGGAGACATGAATGAAATTTTCCTGAATGAAAGTGAAAGTGCCAAGCTGCAGTTAAAGTCAACAAATTAAAAATGAAACACCCGAAATTACATGAAACTGTGGAGGAAACATGGATAGCATGGAGATGCAATGACATTAATCGAATTATGTGCTATAACATGTAAAACGGGATCATGAAAGGAACATTCAAAAAGCAACTCATGTAAATACCTTAATCATATTATTGTCTTATTCAGATAAAGGCAAATAATTTGATTACTGATGTCCATGTAAACATAGTCAATGTCTTACAAGGTATACTTGAAACTTCCAGGCAGATGCATTGAAGCAAGTTGGAGCAAAACTAGGACTGAGATTAGTGAGCCTGCTCTAGAATCTCGGTGTGTGTAATGCATTAGCTTGGACAATCTGAATACTGTACTTTTTTTTGGTTGGATTTGAAAATTAAGTAAAAAAAATTAAGAGACATTTGTTGTTAAATTTTAAATCGTTAAATGATTCCAAATATGGCGACGCAGTGGCACAGTAGGTAGTGCTGTCGCCTCACAGCAAGAAGGTTGCTGGTTCGAGCCTCAGCTAGGTAAGTTGGCGTTTCAGTGTGGAGTTTGCATGTTCTCCCTCTGTTCCCATGGGTTTTTCTCCGGGTGCTCCGGATTCCCCCACGGTCCAAAGACATGTGGTATAAGTGAATTGGGTAGGCTAAATTGTCCATAGTGTATGAGTGTGAATGAGTGTGTATGGATGTTTCCCAGAGATGGGTTGCAGCTGGAAGGGCATCCGCTGCATAAAACATGTGCTGGATAAGTTGGCGGATTATTCTGCTGTGGCGACCCCGGATTAATCAAGGGACTAAGCCGAAAAGAAAATGAATGAATGAATGATTCCAAATATGAAATTTAATCGTTAACTTGCCAAACAGTTTTGGAGAATTTGATGTCTACCCATTCGAAGAGATGGGAGCTGCATTTGATAAACCATATAATCGATTTCTTTAGGTTTGGTCATTTTAGGATTAAGTTTGTGGGGTTTTTTTTTGTTTGTTTTAGATTTAGCTTGACTTTTGATAAATAATAATTTGTCTGTACAAATCACACTGCAGCTCAAATTACATCTATTCTTCTGCAAAGTGTACTTGCATTTACAACACATTGTGGTACATTTTCTGTAACTCACATAGTACTGTCAAATTTTTGAGGATGGCAGTTTTTGTCACATCCGCTTCAGTCTCAGACTTTCCCCACTAAACTATTAGGGTGCTTTATAAAAAAAAACTTCCAAATTTAAAACAATTTCTTTTCTTCTTTAGGGCTCATGTGTCTTGCCTGAAATCATGTGCTGACCCAACTCCCCAGAACAAAAAAAAAAAAAATCCCTCTGACCCATTTTAGTGTGAAGTAGTACAAGTTTCTATTGCGTCCTTACGGCTGAGATGAACAAATGAGAGCGCGGAGGCCGTCCCCGCCGTCTATAAAGAGCATTGTCTCACACAAACCAATTTATTGCAATTCCCACTTGGACAGAAATAGATTTGAGTATAGTGATCGTGAGCTGTTTTCATATAGACAATGATCATGCCCGTAGGGCTGGAAAACGATAGAAACACAGAGAAAAGTGCTGAGATGTTGGGCTGTGGAGGCTGGTTAACTATCCCACATCTACAATCAACACACTCAATGGGTTTGCACTGTAACAGATTTTCTCCAGCGCAAATGCAAGACACAACAAAATCAGGAAGCGTGTTTGGAGTGTTTCTGGTTTTGTCACGTGGCTCAACTCGCTCGCAGTGTTGGCTCTTCAAAGTTGGCTGTGCTTCAGGGCTGATCAATAATCACATGTAGAGCATTAGTTTCTCTTGCCAAGTCCGTGTCCTGTTTAGATATATACACCAACCCATAGAGACCTAAAACAACGGGCAACTCAATATGATGAATGCCGAACAACAGCATTACACACCAATTACAGTGAGCAGAAAATGTGGGTGTTTGTGTTCAAGTGGGTGTTCGTTTAAAGGACGGAAAACAATATTCTGACAGGTCTGCATGTGGGAAATGAGCTGAAAAGAGCTTTTAAAGGAATGTTCTGGGTTAAATGCAGCATCCGAGGAATTCAACTTGCGTCTGAGTTTGTTATATCAAACAAATATCATGTACAGTATGATGACTTTTATAATAAAAGTCTACAGTGCAAGGCTTTTCACTTGAAGAAACTTTTAGAGGCATGACTTAAGATGTGTAAGGCAACTTTAGAGCACGTTTTGGTATTAAAACAATCATTCATAGCAAATAATGATAATATGCAGTACCAAATAGTGAACATGTTTGATTAAATGCATTATTTGAGGAGTTAAACTTCAGCCTGAGTTTATGGTAATAAAAAAAACTATATATTACAATATAATGACATCTATAATAAGTCTATATGGAAAGGCATTTCACCTTAAAGGGATAGTTCACCCAAAAAGAAAAATGCACTCACCATTTACTCACTCTCAGGTGGTTCCAAACCTTCAAGAGTTTCTTTTTTCTGTTGAACAAAAAAGAAGATATTTTAAAGACAGCTGAAAACCTGTAACCATTGACCTCCATAGGAAAAACATATGCAATGGAAGTCAGTGGTTTCTGGCTTCCTGATCCGAAAGGTTTGGAACAATTAAAGGTAGAGTAAATAATGACAAAATCTTCATTTCTGGGTGAACTATCCCTTTAATAATCCTTTAGGGCTATGATTTAAGACAAATTAGACAACTTTACAGCACTTTTTTGGTATCAAATAATTCATTCATACCAAATAATTAATATTGAGTACCAAATAATTAATAGTGCTTTTCCTTTTGGTTCCATAGACTTTCAGTGAATGTGCAGTAATTCAACATATGCTGTTAGTAGTTGGTACAATAAATAAATATTTTATTTGGGTTTGCTTATAGATAGATCTTTGATGGACACTGCCCATATTTGGGGTGGAATTAGTTTCGTCCTACTGTGCTTATTTATTTTTTAGAATTTCTAAAGTAAACTTGATCCTTTATACATAATAACGAAAAACATCACATGATGGAATTTTGCAGTTGACTGTTAACAAAAAAAAACAGTGACACATAAAATTCTCACTATTATAAAACCATTATCTATGACTTTTAGCTCAATTAACACCTAATTTGTTGTGGTGGTTGGGTTTAAAATAAGATCATGCAGAATGTACACTCACCGGCTACTTAATTAGGTACACCTTATTAGTACCGGATAAGACCCCCTATGGACCCCCTTTTGCCTTCAGAACTGCCTTAATCCTTTGTGGCATAGATTCACAAGGTACTGAAAATTTTCCTCAGAGGTTTTGGTCTATATTGATATGATAGCATCACGCAGTTGCTGCAGATTTGTCGGCTGCACATCCATGATGCGAATCTCCCGTTCCACCACATTCCAAAGGTGCTCTATTGGATTGAGATCTGGTGATTGTGGAGGCCATTTGAGTTCAGTGAACTCATTATCAAGTTTAAGACATGCCATATTATCCTGCTGGAAGTAGCCATTAGAAGATGGGTACACTGTGGTTATAAAGGGATGGAGATGATCAGCAACGATACTCTGGTAGGCTGTGGTGTTGACACAATACTCAGTTGGTACTAATGGGCCCAAAGTGTGGCAAGAAAATATCCTTCACACCATTACACTACCACCAGCAGCCTGAACCGTTGATACAAGGCAGGATGGACCCATGCTTTCATGTTGTTGATGCCAAATTCTGATCCTACCATCTGAATGTTGCAGCAGAAAGTGAGATTCATCAGACCAGGCAACATTTTTCCAATCTTCTATTGTCCAATTTTTCCAATTGTCTATTGTCCAATGTTTTTGATGAGGCTGTGCGAATTATAGCCTCAGTTTTCTGTTCTTAGCTGACAGGAGTGGTACCCGATGTGGTCTTCTGTTGCTGTAGCCCATCCGCCTCAAGGTTCGCCGTGTTGTGCTTTTCAAACTAGTCTGGCCATTCTCCTCTGACCTCTAGCATCAACAAGGCATTTGTGCCCACAGAACTGCCACTCACTGGATATATTCTGTTTTTTTGGCCCATCCTCTGTAAGCCCTAGAGATGGTTGTGCATGAAAATCACAGTAGTTTAGCAGTTTCTGAAATACTCAGACCAGCCCGTTTGGCACCAACAACCATGCCACATTCAAAGAAGCTTAAATTACCTTTCTTCCCCATTCTGATGCTCAGTTTGAACTGCTGCCGATCGACTTGACCATGTCTACATGCCTAAATGCATGGAGTTGCTGCTACTGTATGTGATTGGCTGATTAGTAATTTGCATTAACGAGCAGTTGGACAGGTGTACCTAATAAAGTGGCCGGTGAGTGTATACTTTTAAAGTACTAATAAACAGCCAGCATCTTATCAAATAATAGGAAGGCAACAAAGTAATAATAGTGTGAATTGTTCCCTAAACTAAAGTGTTACCAAAGAAAAAAAATCTATGACGGTTGTATTTATTATTGACTGATGCTATACGTAACTTCCTATCATCTCCTGCATTATGATAGTCGTTGCTCTCATAACACAGTAGCAATTAGAGTTAAGTGCTTTGTCTGTGATGTTTATAAAGCACAAGAAAAAAAATGAATCAATTATCTATGGTGGAAGAATGCAAGGGATTGAATGCTTTTTATCCGGCTACAATGGCTGCTTGTACTATTAGCTCCAAGAAACTTTCAGCTGTTTATTTCTTAATTTAATCTCCTAAACATTAATTAAAATGGTGTATTTGTATGTGCCGCGCGGCCTAAATCACTGTTGTCCACTGATCTCACATTTCTCAGGCTGTTTTAGACTGACAAAACATTAATTAGAATTTCGCCTTTGTCAGCTTATCTCACACCTGCAGGACAGAAGTGAAAGAGGAGAGAAAGAAAGAGAAGTTTGGCTCTACTGGGAGCAGGTGAGAAAGAAGAGAAAGAGAGCGAACCCTCAAGTTCATCAATGTGCTTCTGTAATGGCAGGGTGAGTTTAACTAAGACTGAATCAATGCATGCAGAATTACAATAGAGGTGTGCAGAATGAGATGCAGAATCTAAACAAGTATTACAATTAGGGATGCTGGACAGAGGGATTTAAAATAAAATGCAAAGTCTACTTTCAGAAGTATGCACTTCTGAATGTAGCCCACTTGTTTTGTTTCTGAATGATGTTGTGTTTTTAACAAATCATTTGAGTGAATGATTCAATGACATTTTTTTTTTGTAAAAGGATGGAACATTTCATCTAAAATACACTGGTACATAGTTTAATTTTACTGTACTTATTTTAAGGTGTAATATATTTTCCATTATGTATATAACTTATTCATTAGCTATTCATTACTACTTCATTACATTACTACATTACATTAACTCTTTTAAAAATACTAGTTCCTTTTCATATTCTAAATATATTTAACCCAGGCTCATTCTGAAAACATACCCCAATAACATCTCTGGAGAGTGCCAAATACGTCAGGAGGTTTTATTTTTTGAGGAGCCACTGTGTGCACTTTTTAAGATCTCAAATTTCTCTAGCGAGTGCCATTCGCACCTGCTCTTCTCACGTAAATCCACCAGAGGCCACTGTCGACTGACTGGCTGACTGAATGACTAACTGAGTGATCGACTGACCCACCCTTCTCCTTCTCTAGACCCAACCAATAGTGTCATTAAAAGCACCGATTGACCCACCCACCCACTTTCCTAAACCCAACGGACAGTTTTCAATAGCAATCCAGAAAAAGAAAAACCCTTCAGATTTTACCACATTCTCACCGTGCTATTTACTTGTTTATTTTATTTTCTGGCTTTTGTTTTTGTCTTACCTGCTTTATGGAACCGTTCTTCACCAGACTCGAACCCCGTTGTCATGGTCAAGTCCTCTCTGCGTCCGAAGTGGCAAGCAACTGTACAAACTGGTGACAGCGGGAAAGCCGTCCATACAGAGTTAAGCAATCAGCTGGTGAGCACGAAAAAGAACGGCATCATACCACTTCGTATCGTTCGTTTTAAAGAAGAAAGGCAGCCGTACGTACTTCTGGCTACATAATTCGCAAATTCCAGAAATGTATATAGGGCTATGTTTTCATAATGAGCCTATGTTGAAGATATTAGTACCTGTTAAATAGATGACCAGTAGTTATTCATTAGATACAGTACTTGTACCTGTTTATTAGTTACTTGTATTTTTTATTTATGTACTGTAATAATGTACTATTACTTATCCATTAGATAATAGTTCTTATTCTTATTATTTTAACAATAACTAGTAACAATTTTTGCCATTTACTTCTATGGGAATATGTCATTGAGATATCGATACAGTATTCAGCTGCCAACTTAAACTTATTTATTAGATACTTGAATATATTTACTGTACTTAGTTTTTATTAGAGATTTGTAATTATTGATCACCTATTACTACTTTTTAAATAGGTTCCAGTACACTTTTTTATACTGTCATACTTATTCAAAATGTTATTGTAAGAGTTTTTTGGCCACACTTCTACAAAAAGGTACAATTCTTGATATTTACTAAAAATTAACTACAACTTTTACCTTAAACTACTAATTTGCTTCTTGCTGATAGTTATTAAGGTAGTTGTATTGGGTTGGATTATGAATGTAGAACAAGATCATGCAAAATATGCACTTTATAAGTACTAATAATAAGCAGCCAATATCTTAAAAATAGGCAGGTAACAAGCCACTAGTAAATAACAAGAATTGGTACTTAACCTAAACTGTTACTTTTTTCTTTTATTTGACTTTTACCTGAAGCTAATTTATTAGCACTAGTTGCTAATGAAAAAAAGGACAAGTACTAGTACTAGTATGAAAAATACTAGTAGCATGAAAATACATACAGATTCCCTGTACATTTCATAGATTAAAAGTTGCCATACGTAACCATTTTACTATAGAAAATGTATGCTGAAAAACAGCATATGCTAAATTAATAAAATAAATGTAAAATTAACTTTGTACTCCAGCTGGTTGCTCTCAAAAGTATGTTGAGAGTGGCATGTGATATCTGATTCTAGATAAATAGTAAGGTTTGCCATGTACGTCGAAGGATTTAAGACGCAGAGCGGAGTTGATCGTGATGACAGGGTTCGAGTCTGGTGAATAATGGTTCCAGAAATCCCTATATACATTTCTGGAGATCGCAAATTATGTAGCCAGAAGAACGTATGGCTGCATTTCGTCTTTAAAACAAACGATACGGGACGGAATGATGCCATTCCTTTTCGCTTTTACCAGCTGATCGTTTACCTTCATGTGGACGGCTTTTTTGCTGTTACCAGTTTGTCCAGTGGCTTGCCGCGTACATCGAAGGATTTGAGATGCAGAGCGAAGTTGACCATGACGCCGGGATTCAAGTCCGGTGAAGAACATTTCCAGAAAGCAGGTAAGACAAAAACAAAAGTCAAAAAATAAAACAAACAAGTAAATAAAAGGCTGGAAACATGGTAAAATCTGAAATGTGGTAAAAATCAGGCTGCTGTGAAGGCTTTTCTTTTTCTGGATTGCTTTTCAAAACACTATCATTTGGGTTTAGGTGAAGTGAATGGGTGGATCGGTCAGTCGGTCAGCCGGTCGCTCAGTCAGTCGACAGCGGCCTCTGGTGGATTTACGCAAGAAGAGCAGCTGTGAATGGCACTCGCGGGAGAAATTAGAGATCTCAAAAAGTACACAGTGTCCTCTGGTGGATTTGCAAAAACTGCAAAAAGCATAGCTCCTGGAACTTATTTGACACTCTCCAGAAATGTGTATAGGGGTACGTAATAAGAATGAGCCTGGGTTGCTATTAGTAGTATACTATTACTACTAGAAGTAATGCTATTAGTATGAAAATATGTAGTTTTTGTTTATATATTTTTTTTCCTCAGACTTAAATGAATGATACCTTTCTACACATGTACATCCACCACCTTAATTACCAGAAAAAGCTTTGTGATCTGGTACAGAGCAATGCACATCCTCTGAGATTCTTGCCCTTTTACTTGGAACACAGAGCGGCACACAAACACCTCAGCGCCACGTCTCTGAATCCAGCTTGGCAAGGTCTCTCTCTTTCTCGCACACAGACATCACCTCGGCACCATTACCAGCTCTCTGAATGCAGCGTGGCAGGGACTCCACACAGACTGAGTGAATGAAGCCAGCAGACCTGTCGCTCTCTCCTCCTCCGCTCGGCCCTGGCCCCCCTGCTGGAAGGCGGATTGAGGGTGGCTTGCAGGGTAAAGTGGAAACCTTCTTCTCTCCAGCTGCCCCGGGTCTGACCCAGACATTTCTTGCTTGGCTTGCGGTGAGATGAAGCCACACACTGGGACTCTTTCTGGAGTTGTTGTAGTGTCTGATCTGAAAGCCCGCTAAGCTGTTTTCAACGGCATGAATGTCCAGCAGGGGTGGGTGGGTGATGCTGTGTGCTTGTTTCACTAGTTTATAAAAGGTATGAGTGTGTGGGTGGCATCTGAAGTAAGTCTAGATAGATAGATAGATAGATAGATAGATAGATAGATAGATAGATAGATAGATAGATAGATAGATAGATAGATAGGTAGGTAGGTAGGTAGGTAGGTAGGTAGGTAGGTAGGTAGGTAGGTAGGTAGGTAGGTAGGTAGGTAGGTAGGTAGATAGATAGATAGATAGATAGATAGATAGATAGATAGATAGATAGATAGATAGATAGATAGATAGATAGATAGATAGATAGATAGATAGATAGATAGATAGATAGATAGATAGATTCCAACAACATAGTTGGAATATACACTCACCGGCCACTTTATTGGGTACAGCTTTCTAGTACCGGGTTGGACCCCTTTTGCCTTCAGAACTGCCCTAATCCTTTGTGGCATAGATTCAGCAAGGTACTGGAAATATTCCTCAGATATTTTGGTCCATATTGATATGATAGCATCATGCAGTTGCTGCAGATTTGTCAGCTGCACATCCATGATGCGAATCTCCCGCTCCACCACATCCCAAAGGTGCTCTATTTGATTGAGATCCGGTGACTGTGGAGGCTATTTCAGTACAGTGAACTAATTGTCATGTTTAAGAAACCAGTCTTAGATGATTTGCGCTTTATGACATGGCACCTTATCCTGCTGGGAGTAGGCATCAAAAGATGGGTACACTGTGGTTATAAAGGGATGGACATGGTCAGCAACAATACTCAGGTGAGCTGTGGCGTTGACACGATGCTCAATTGGTACTAATGGGTCCAAAGTGTGCCAAGAAAATATCCCCCACACCATTACACCACGACCACTAGCCTAAACTGTTGATACAAGGCAGGATGAATCCATGCTTTTATGTTAATGAAGCCAAATTCTAACCCTACCATCCGAATGTCGCAGCAGAAATCAAGACTCATCAGACCAGGCAACATTTTTCCAATCTTCTATTGTTCAATTTTGGTGAGCCTGTGTGAATTGTAGCCTCAGTTTCCTGTTCTTTGCCGACAGGACTGGCACCCGGTGTGGTCTTCTGCTGCTGTAGCCCATCTGCCTCAAGGTTCGATGTGTTGTGTGTTCAGAGATGCTCTTCTGCATACCTCATTTGTAACGCATACCTCATTTGCCTTTCTATCAGCTCTAATCAGTTTGGCTCTCCTCCAGTCTTCTCCATTCTCCTCTGACCTCTGGCATCAACAAGGCATTTGTGCCCACAGAACTGCCACTCACTGGATATTTTCTTTTTATCGGACCATTCTCTGTAAACCCTAGAGATGGTTGTGCGTGAAAATCCCAGTAGATCAGCAGTTTCTGAAATACTTAGACCAGCCCACCTGGCACCAACAACCATGCCACGTTCAAAGTCACTTAAATCACATTTCTTCCCCATTCTGGGGTTTAACCTGCAGCCGGTCGTCTTGACCATAACTGTTTCTTAATTCCAAGAATGCAGAGAACGGACTTGCGTCCTTGTGAAGACCAGTCTTGATTGGTGCTTAAGTCTGCATCGGTGTGTCTTTGATATCAAGAACACATCCGAGAAGTTTCACGCATCCTCTGTTCTTGCGGTCTTGAGTATTGGAACTGAACTTTGGCAGCTGATGATGACGTTACACAAGAACACGAAGACGCAAGACCAGCCCAGCAAAGACCAGTGAAGAAACAGCCCATGTCTACATGCCTAAATGCATTGAGTTACTGCCATGTGATTGGCCGATTAGAAATTTGTGTTAACGAGCAGTTAGACAGGTGTACCTAATAAAGTAGCCAGTGAGTGTAAATGCACAAATCAGAGGAACAATAGATGTGAGAAATAGCCATAATTGCAAGATGTAAACTCTTGGTCATATGTCAGAATTGCAAGATTTAACACTGACATTTTTTAAGGCAAAAGAATAGCAAATTTGAACATAATTGAGCAAAACCCAGAATTCAGAGAGAAAATTTGCCCCCCAAAAAATTAACCAATGATTACATAAAATTAAGTCAGCATTGTGATATATAAACTCTGGATGCAGCCTTTATGATGCAAGCTGAGATTGCATCACTCAGTGATGCAATGTCAAACACAATGCACTCAAATGGAGTGAGTGACGTCACTGTGAGGGGTAGGGTTAGAAGTGGGTTTAGGTGAGCCCATTAAAAAGCATTGGATGCAGCTCAGATTGCACTGCACCAGGTCTGCATCCAAGTCAGAACTGACAGAAAAATTCTGAATTGTGAGACTTTTATTATGAATTGCAAGAAACAGTCATAAGAAATGAACTGTGACATGCAAAAATGCAAGATTTTAATTCAGAATTATTAGAAAAGAAATCTGAAGAACTGCAAAAAATAAATGTTTTGAGAGAAAGAAAAGTCAGTATTGTAAGTTATAAACTTAATATTAAATACAGAATTGCAAAAATTTTGACAAAAATTTCAGAAATGCAAGATATTATCTCTTAAGTTTCCACAAAACATGAGATATAAACCCAGAATTCAGAGAAAAATTGCCAAAAAGCCTTGAAACCATTACATAAAATAAGTCAGTATTGCAAGATATAAACTCACAATTCTGAGGGAAAAGGTCAGAATTGCAAGATACATGATTTTCGTGGAAAAAAGATGCAATTACCTTTTTAATCTTTTTTTT
Organism: Danio kyathit; assembly: GCA_903798195.1. NCBI lineage: Eukaryota > Metazoa > Chordata > Actinopteri > Cypriniformes > Danionidae > Danio > Danio kyathit. The sequence continues at coordinate 37,393,887 of LR812529.1, read as the reverse complement.
TTTATTCGGTGGCAGACACAACCTTCTTCTATCTATAGAAAGATAGACAGACGGACAGAGGCAGACAGATGGAGATGAAGGAAGATGTGAAGTTCTCTCAGCTGTCATTTCGCGAGTGCAGGGACAGAAAAGCTCTGATTCTTACACACCCCTTCATTCCCTTACCATTGCAAAACAGAACAAGAGGAGAAGAGAGCAAACGCAGATGAAAATGTTACTGGAAAGGGCAGCTACACTGAAAAACCGCCTCCTCTGAGAATTGTCCTCGGCAGACATGAAAAAAAATTGCATTTTGTACCACATAAAAGCCTCATCTCCATAGAAGGAAGAGAGAAGAAGAAAAAAAAGATAGAGACGCTGCTTTTCAGGCTGCCTGTCCAAAAAATAGACCAGGCCCTCGCGCGAGTCTCATTACCTGAAGAAAAACTGTGCCATTAAAATGAAATTTAATTTGCAAAATTGTGTTTTAATGTAGCCATTTGCTTACATCCGTCCAAATGTGGCTTCTGTCGCCAGCGTGTCTTAAAGCAGTTTAATTGGGCTAATAGAGACAGCTGTTAATAGCAGGGCTTCTATTGTGTGGCTTTGGTGGGATTTCATCAAGGCCGGACCCTCAGGACACACTGATAGAGTTTGAAGTAGATTCAGACGGAGTCCAGAAGAGTTTTCAGCTTCTGCGAGCAACAGGGAGAGAGATTTCACACACACACACATGCATGCAAACACATGTGCCATATAGCTTCTCTCATAAAGTCCCTCAAATTCTGCTGAAGGTGCCAATGACACCATATGTATGCCTCATGTAGTAATAAGAGGTGTAAGAGGAAATATAATGAGATCATTTGGGTCTAAATACAACCCATTGGGCAAATGATGTTAAAACGGCATCAAATTCACAACCAAACAAGTAAAAAACTTGCCTACATTTTAACAAAAAGTAAAATATGTTGCTCCAGATGCATTTTCTTGCAAGTTTCAGCTGACTGATCCACTAGAGGGCGCTGTCCATGTTTTTGCAGATTTTAAATGCATTACTTAGGATATGTTTTGTTGTTAAAGGTTGTCCATATGGAGATAGGTAGGTGACGCGAACATATTCAATTACAAATCATAGACACCGTTAAGCTGTTTTGCATATTTATTTGGTGTTGTGCAAATAAATGCACTAAAATAATCCTTTATTTGTTGATACATTTATTTTGTATGTATCATTAGTGTGAAAAAAAGTGACAAAAGTTTCATACTGACCCATAGTGTTAATTTTATCTAGAAACTGCTGTCAAATGTATAGGGGTTGGACAATGAAACTGAAATGCATGGTTTTAGACCACAGTAATTCATTAGTATGGTGTAGGTCCTTCTTTTGCGACCAATACAGCATCATATAGTCTTTGGAATGACAGTCCTGCACAGTGGCTGGAGGGATTTTGAGCCATTCTTCTTGCAGAATAGTGGCCAGGTCACTATGTGATGCTCTCCACTTCAAAGTGGCTTAATAATATTTAAATCTGGTGACTGTGCAGACCATGGGAGAGGTTCAACTTCACTTTCATGTTCATCAAACCACTCTGTCACCAGTCTTGCAGTGAGTATGGTTGCATTATCATTCTGATACTGTACATGGCACTGCCTTCAGAATACAATGTTTGAACCACTGGGTGCACATGGTTCTCCAGAATGGTTCTTGGTTAGTAGTTCTTGGAAGTGATGGGCCCATCAAGTATAGGCCTAAGGTTTTCCATGATATTACTGCCCAAACCATCAAAATTGCAGACGGAATACAACATGTGCTAATGTTGTTCACTAGAAGAAGGCACAAGACAACAATTTGCTTTAGATCACAAAGTTTAAATGTATAACAGTACTTGAACACACAATATGTGCAAATTCATAGTATCCAAAACACTGTAAGAGAGAAGTGCCTACTACCTACAATTCAGGCGAGATTTTGAACTATACTATCCCATACGGCCAAGCAAATGAAATTATGAATGGGAGTGAAGTGGCCCAACTGAAGCAGGTAAATTATGTGATAATGTCCAGTGGCAGATTTAGTATGCCTGAATTCCATTCATACTACTTAAAATCATTCTATACAATATGTACTTATGTCTAAAAGTCGTGAAGTAAAGGAATATTTGTTATAAGTTATAGCTCCTCCTAAAGTACAAATTGGGGTGCGTGTTTTATTGCTGAGTAGGGGAGTGTGTCCTTGCTGCAGCCTGTAGCATGATGACATGCTGGATCAGGTCCAATACATAGTGGAAGTGCATGCACAAGCGGTGTGTTGAGGCAAGTTGGAGCTAAAATCTACAGGACACTGGCCCTCCAGGACTGAGTTTGGGCACACCTGGTATAGACCTACCCCAATCCTAAGCCCAGCCCTCGCTGTTATTAACGTCTACACCTACCCCAACCTTAAATTTAACCCCCACAAATATTAATGTCTACATCTTCCCCAACCCTAAACACAAACCTTGCAGTTAATAATGTCTACACTTATACCAACCCCAAACCCAACCCTCACACTTACAGTATTAATGTCCACACCTACCCCAACCCTCACTGTTATTAACATCTACACCACTCCAACCCTAACCCAACCCTCACATTTATTAATGTTTACACCTAACTCAACCCTAAATCCAACCCTCATAGATATTAATGTCTACACCTACCCCAACCCTAAACACAAACCTCACAGTTATAATTGTATACACTTATCCCGAGCCTAAACCCAACCCTCGCTTTTATTAACGTCTACACCTACCACAACTCTAAACCCAACCCTCAGTTATTAATGTCTACACCTTCCCCAACCCTAAACCCAAGTGTCATAGTTATTAACGTCTACACCTACCACAACTCTAAACCCAACCCTCAGTTATTAATGTCTACACCTTCCCCAACCCTACACTCAACCCTCATAGTTATTAATGTCTACACCAACCCCAACCCTAAACCCAAGTGTCATAGTTATTAATGTCTACACCTTCTCAAACCCTCATAGTTATTAACGTCTACACCAACCTCAACCCTAAACCCAAGTGTCATAGTTATTAATGTCTACACCAACCCCAACCCTAAACCCAAGTGTCAGAGTTATTAACGTCTACACCTTCCCCAACCCTACACTCAACCCTCATAGTTATTAATGTCTACACCTTCCCCAACCCTACACTCAACCCTCATAGTTATTAATGTCTACACCAACCCCAACCCTAAACCCAAGTGTCATAGTTATTAATGTCTACACCTTCCCAAACCCTCATAGTTATTAATGTCTACACCAACCCCAACCCTAAACCCAAGTGTCATAGTTATTAATGTCTACACCTTCTCAAACCCTCATAGTTATTAACGTCTACACCAACCTCAACCCTAAACCCAAGTGTCATAGTTATTAATGTCTACACCAACCCCAACCCTAAACCCAAGTGTCATAGTTATTAATGTCTACACCTTCCCAAACCCTCATAGTTATTAACGTCTACACCAACCTCAACCCTAAACCCAAGTGTCATAGTTATTAATGTCTACACCTTCCCAAACCCTCATAGTTATTAACGTCTACACCAACCTCAACCCTAAACCCAAGTGTCATAGTTATTAATGTCTACACCTTCCCAAACCCTCATAGTTATTAACGTCTACACCTTCCCCAACCCTACACTCAACCCTCATAGTTATTAATGTCTACACCTTCCCCAACCCTACACTCAACCCTCATAGTTATTAATGTCTACACCAACCCCAACCCTAAACCCAAGTGTCATAGTTATTAATGTCTACACCTTCCCAAACCCTCATAGTTATTAACGTCTACACCAACCTCAACCCTAAACCCAAGTGTCATAGTTATTAATGTCTACACCAACCCCAACCCTAAACCCAAGTGTCATAGTTATTAATGTCTACACCTTCCCAAACCCTCATAGTTATTAACGTCTACACCAACCTCTACCCTAAACTCAACCCTGTTATTAATGTCTACACCTACCCCAACCCTCACTGTTATTAACATCTATGTCTACCCTTCCCCCAGCCCTAAATCCAATCATTACAGTAGCATGGCCATTACAGTGTTCAATATGTATTGAACCTGATCCAGTACATCATCGTGATACAGACTGCAGCGAGGACATCTTGAAGTAGCGGGAGAGATTTGGGACCATCCTGCCAAATCTGGTGTTTCTAGTACTTACAATTTTGGCTGGCCAGACACTTTCAGGGCAGAACATGAATAAGGAGAAGATGAAAATCAAAGCAAATAGAAATCCTTGGACCCCTTAAATGCACAGAAAGATTGATGAACGCTTCCTATAACACCTCCAGACCAGGACATATGTGCAGCACTTCTCAGAAAATGGCAAAGGCTCATCATCTACATCAAGACGAGAAGGTCACACCCAAGGTCAAGGATACGGCAGCTCATATTGAGGCTGAACGGGAAGATTTACAGCTGAAGCACTATCAAACACTCCTCTATCTGCGCATAATCAAAGGGCATTAGAGACAGAGAAGCTTCAAACGGCTTGCATTACAGAGGCAGCCCTGTAATGATATGACAATGGAGAAGCATCCCTAGAATATTAAGGTGCCGTGTGCAGGAATTCGCAATGAATTCAGACACCGGCTCCAATCCCCATGTTGGCCGATGATGAGTCAGGTTCATGTGAGCAGCCTCCAACATGAGCAAATCAAGACTTGCGGCAGATGAAGGCAGCAGGTCTGGAATCAGTTTTTGTTATGGGGCCATATCAAAGAGGACTGCAGAGCGTGACTGATGATCAGTGGATGGGTGAGTGCTACTTGGATACCTGTGTTTTTGTTTCGGAGCACTTAATTGCATTATTTAATAAATGTTAAATAGTTGCAATCAGAATTATTCAACCCCCTGATTTATTAGCCCCCCTGTTTATTTTTTTCCCCAATTTCTGTTTAACGGAGAGAAACAATTTTCAACACATTTCTAAACATAATAGTTTTAATAACTCATTTCTAATAACTGATTTATTTTATCTTTGCCATCATGACAGTAAATAATATTTTACTAGATATTTTTCAAGACACTTCTATACAGCTTAAAGTGACATTTAAAGGCTCAACTAGGTTAATTAGAGTAACTAGGCAGGTTAGGGTAATTAGACAAGTTATTGTATAATGATGGTTTGTTCTGAAGACTATCGAAAAAATATATATTTTAAAGGGGCTAATAATTTTTACTTTAAAATGGGTTTTAAAAAATTAAAAACTGCTTTTATTCTAGCCGAAATAAAACAAATAAGACTTTCTCCAGAAGAAAAAAATATTATCAGACATACTGTGAAAATTTCCTTGTTCTGTTAAACATCCTTTGGGAAATATTTAAAAAAGAAAAAAAAATTCAAAGGGGGTTCAATAATTCTGATTGCAACTGTAAATTAGTTCACTTAATTATATAAAAGTTACATTTTAATATTATATAATAGACGTATTGTTATATTGTTTATTTTCATAATGGGCTCTATGCACAGCTAGAGTTTTATAGCCAACAATAAACTTTCGGTGAAAGATTAATGTGACTATTTTCAATTTTACAAGGTTGTTTTTACAACATCAGTGTTGTAATGCAATTACAATACATTCAGTTAAATAGACTTACAGTAAGCATTCATTTAGTAGTTCAAGCACAAAACGAGATGAAAGACCGTTGTAACCACTAGCGCTGTCAGTAGCAACAGGCTAGCGCAGAAATTCCATTGAAGATACTGGGATAAAATAAACTGTCATATTTTAAAGATATGGCGTGGGGAAATGGAATTTAATGCAGTGCTTCTTGTCCGATCTGAGACCCACTTCATATCGTATATCTAACAAGCAGTGAAGATTGCTGATATTTAAAGAAATCAGATCTTAAACATTACAATTTTGTAATGGAAAAACCCTTGGGAAAATTAAAAGTCTGTGTGCATATAGTCCATTAAATAAATAAAAATTAAATACATATATTTTATGAGTTAAAAATCATCAAACCAAACACAAACAATGTTTATGTTAGATATTATTTTAATAACATATATGTTTCAGTGGGATAATGAATCTCTCTGAAACTCAAATAAATGTTAAATATTCAAATGCTCTGAATAATGAATATTATTCATATATTAAATATATAATACAATTAAACTAATTAAATAATTTATTTTTTATTAAATGTATTAATTATACAAATTCTTATTAGTTTATTTTTTAAAAGTGTGTTTGAATTAATATATTGTTATTTGGTGACATATATAATGATTTATAATATTATATATAGTAATATTTAATGTTTTATTATTTATTTGTAATACACAATACGTTTGTGTCAATGTATTCATAATGACAGAAGTAGTTGAAGGTTCAAAAGTGTCCACTAGAGGGCCGAATGAGCTGATGGAAGAATCTTTTGCTTTCTGCATCCGTTTCATCCTTCAACTGCTTGGCACAGCTCATAAAGCATTTATACAGCATTTAAAAGCATTTATATCTTTGGTTTTTATATTTTGTGTTCCTGAGAGTAGAAAACCTGAAAACCTTGTGCACTTGCACTGCTTTGAAGTATGCAAACCTCTGCAAAGTGTTCAAAACGTGGCTGTATATCGAGACGTCCTATAAAACGTTTTTTTATAAACAGGTTCTCTCTACAAGACGTTCAGACATAGTGCATAGAAACACATAAAAGCTGCCTGAAGCTACCAGGTTTCGTAAACGTTAAAACCAGCATCAAAATGCTGAGAAATTGGCAAAACAAAACAGACAACTGCCAAATGAGCTCTATAAGATTAATAAATCCAAACCACGATCTTGTAAAGCCTACAGGCAAATAAATGTAACTTTCTACAGGTTCATTTATCAAACAGTGTTTATTTTGTAACATTTAGACTTTTATACCATCATACTTTCCCTCATAAAACTCAAGTACATATCAGTTCAAATCCAGACATATTTTAATAAACAACATTAGTCACTTGCACTAAAGTAAATCAAAAGAGAACACGCTGACTCACCAAGTTACAAATGTATACACATTTATTTACAGTATACACTACATCCAGTGTTCAGTTCAATCAAATGATCTTTGAGCAGTGGATCAATATGCTACATGTTGTTATGATAACGTTTGCTATACGTGCATATACATAAACAATCTTGCAACTGTAAGTATTTAAATCTGTTGTTTTGATCCAGCTTTAAACCGTCAACAAACGGCATAATTAAAAATAAAATCCTTCCAAATCCCTCCCGCCTGGAAACCACCAATCTGAATAAAAGCATCGGTTCTTTAACGTAAAGATTTTCACCCCCGCTCGTTGCTCTCAAAGTACAAGAGTCTTTTATAAACTCCCGTCTGCGCTTAGAAACGCGTCCACATCACTCACATAAAGGACCGCTTTGAAAGCCCCGCCTACAATTTGAATTCGGCGAAACTGATTGGCCGCACTTCCCTCCTCCTTCCACGTCCATTGGTTGGCGGTGGATCAGTAACAATGTTTAATGCACTATGAGACAGAGTGAGACAGTCAGAGAGAGAAACGCGCAGAGGAGGCTGAAGGGACACCGGCGCACCACAGTGCTTTTACTCGCGTACCGTTATTGACAGCTGCTTCGAGTGACAGTAGAATTGGACCGAACACTTACGGTTGCTATCCTCCTTTAAACTTTGGACTGGCTTGTTTTCCCTTTTCCTATTTAAAAAAACATATTTTTCCTCAAGGGACTGGACGTATAGCCTCTTGTGGGGCCAGGACGCATTTATCACGGGGATGTCTCACCCCGCATCATTGCAGTACAAGAGGCAGTTCGCGCTGGTGATATCAACGGTTGTGGATGTATATCTTACGTCTGGGTCAAGGTATCTGTCCTGTAGCGTCTCCAGCCTGAGTCCATGAGCGGAGGAGAGTCACTGCATCCTAATCAGCCTCATTGACATTACAAGCGCACTTTTGGGGAGCACTTTATTTTTCCATACAGTCCACTCGGAGATTTTTTATACTCATTTGGAAGTTGAATGAAGGATGTAACTCGTCTTTGGTGATGGTTGTGTTTAGACCGGATAGCAAGCTACAGGTAAGTCTGTGTGTGTGATGTTTCTCATCAACATTCTGTTCCAAAGTGTGATCCTGAAAAAAGATGAGATGACATGTCATATATGCTCTAGCTGCTGCTGCTGGATGCGCACAGTGCCAGTGAGGATGCAACAGCTTCTTCTTGTATTTATTTAAGAGGCGCAGTATAAATAACCATCCAGGATTGCGATTAATTTGCTCTGCTTTATGCGACTATGTAAGAATTGTATTTAACAGCCGGATTATGCCGGTTAAGAGGCTTATTTCAACGCATTTGCATTCAGGGGGTTGTCTTAAGACAGCAAGGTATAGATATGGCATCAGTTAAGCAGCTGTTTTAGGACGCGGGGACATAGCAAGAGATTTATCCGTTTTTATTTGCTCGCCACCTTTATCTATAATTGCGCGTTTGATGCGCGTAACGCTGTTTGGGCCACATGGCGCATCCTCGACGCATTGCTTAGCCTTCATGTTGAGAGCAGAATAACACAAACATCCACCTGTGTTCAGTGGTAAAGCGCTCCGACGCATCTCAGGGTTGGATTGACATGCCATCCACGTCGTTCAGCAGGGAATGAGAAATTACGCATTAGAATTACGCGGTCATACTACAGAGAAAAAAGCGCATATTGTGAGACGCGGTGTTTGTTGAAATAAATGAGTCAGAATTGAAACGAATAAGTGCAGTGTTACATGCAATAATTTGACAGAAATGTTTTTTTTTCTTTTTCATTACAGGCGAAGAGGCTGGGAAAGGCTATTTCTTTGTGGAAACTGGATTGTGATTATGCCTCCAATGCGCCTGGGCGTTCAGCAGAATATAAATTAGCTGTACAGCCTCACCGTTTGTTGTAAAAACTCAGGATAAAGGGAGCCCAGCTACAGAGGAGAGAAAAGAGCATTCAAAGGAAAAGCCCACATAATGACTTTATACCGTTTCTTATCATGAATTGGCATGTGTGTTCAGTATTTGAAGGTATAAATTGTGATACTGCCGAGAAGATCAACAGGTCGGAGGCGTGAAACGCATCAGAAACCCAAGGCACTCTCACTGAAAGGGATGCATCTTTCTGTTTTCCTTTTCCTACTTTTATGGGCGCAAGCCCTGACGCTGAAAAACTTGAACTACTCAATACCTGAGGAAAAAATTCAAGGTGTCATTGGAAACATTGCCAAGGATGCGGAGCTGGAACTTGGAGAGCAGGGGAAAAAATCCAACTTTAGGGTGTTGGAGAACTCCGCCCCACACCTTATCGATGTGGATCCCGAAAGTGGGCTATTATACACTAAACAGCGGATCGACAGGGAAACACTGTGCAGACAAAACTCCAAGTGCCAGCTCTCCATGGAAGTGTTTGCCAACGACAAGGAGATCTGCATGATTAAAGTTGAGATACAGGACATAAATGACAATGCACCAAGCTTTCCTTCTGAACAAATCGATATTGACATATCTGAAAACGCAGCCCCAGGCACACGTTTCCCCTTGGCTGCTGCCTACGACCCTGACACTAAGGAAAATGGCCTGAAAACATATCAAATCACGCGGGACGATTACAGTATATTTTCTTTGGATGTTAAATCCAGAGGGGATGGAACTAAATTCCCTGAACTGGTCGTTCAGAGGTCTTTAGATCGAGAGGAACGTAGCCATCACACTTTAATTATAACCGCCACAGATGGAGGGGAATACCCCAAATCAGGCACAATGCAAATCAATGTAAAAGTCACTGATTCCAATGACAACAGCCCTGTGTTTGAACAGCCCTCATATGTAGTGGAGATTCCCGAGAACGCACCGCTAGGCACAGTAATAATAGATTTAAATGCTACAGATTCTGATGAAGGGATTAATGGGCAGGTTACTTATTCTTTTAGCTGTTATGTCCCAGACAGGATCAAAGAGTTGTTTTCAATAGACCCCCGAACGGGTGTCATAAAGATTCAGGGTAAAATCGACTTTGAGGAGAACCCAATTATAGAGATTGATGTTCAGGCAAAGGATCAAGGACCCAACCCAATTCCTGGCCATTGTAAAGTCACTGTTAAAGTGCTTGACAGGAATGACAACTGGCCGTCAATAGGTTTTGTAGCGGTGCGTCAGGGGGCGGTTAGTGAAGCAGCTACTCCAGGGACAGTTATTGCACTCGTCAGAGTCACAGACAAAGACTCTGGCCGCAATGGCCAGCTCCAGTGTAGGATTTTGGGCAATGTTCCTTTCAAGCTGGAGGAGAACTATGATAACTTTTACACAGTAGTGACTGACAGACCCCTGGACAGGGAGGTAAAAGATGAATATAACATCACTATTGTGGCCAAAGACAATGGCAATCCACCCCTAAACTCAACAAAGTCTTTCACTGTTAAGATTTTAGATGAAAACGACAACGCACCACGCTTCACAAAAATGGTCTACCTTCTGCAGGTGCCTGAGAACAACATCCCAGGTGAATACCTGGGTTCTGTTCTGGCCCATGACCCAGATTTAGGCCAAAACGGCACTGTGTCCTATTCTCTCCTACCCTCTAATGTAAGCGAGGAATCTATCACTACGTATGTTAACATCAAACCCACAGATGGTGCAATATATGCTCTGAGGAGTTTCAATTATGAGCAAACCAAATATTTTGACTTTAAAGTCCAGGCGAAGGATTCTGGTAACCCTCACCTGGAGAGCAACACCACAGTCCGCGTGAGTGTGCTGGATGTTAATGATAACATACCTGTCATTGTCCTTCCATTGCTTCAGAATGACACTGCTGAAATCCATGTACCTCGGAACGTAGGAGTCGGACATATTATCACCACCGTGAGAGCGGTGGACAACGACTTTGGCGAGAGCGGTCGGCTCACCTACGAGATCTCAGATGGGAATGAGGAACACCTGTTCGAGATTGATTCGGTGACAGGCGAGGTGCGGACAGCTCAGCCATTGTGGGAGGAGGTGACACCTGTTGTGGAACTCATAATCAAGGTCACTGATCATGGCAAGCCATCATTGTCCGCTATGGCAAAACTTATCGTCAAAGCCTACTCTGGGCCCTTACCAGAAGGCGAACCACGCATCAATGCAGAACACCACAACTGGGACATGTCGCTCCCTCTAATAGTAACTCTAAGTATCATTTCGATTATGCTCCTAGCAGCCATGATCACCATCGCAGTAAAGTGCAAACGGGAGAACAAGGAGATCCGCACATACAACTGTCGCATCGCTGAGTACTCTCACCCACAGCTCGGCAAGAGCAAGAAAAAGAAAATCAACAAGAACGACATCATGCTGGTGCAAAGTGAAGTGGAAGAACGGGACACCATGAACGTTATGAACGTTGTCAGTAGTCCCTCTCTGGCCACCTCACCCATGTACTTTGACTACCAAACTCGATTGCCCCTCAGCTCTCCAAGGTCAGAGGTCATGTATCTCAAACCCACTGCCAACAACCTCAGTGTTCCTCAAGGGCACGTTGGCTGTCACACCAGCTTCACCGGACCGGTGACCAACACAACAGAGACCCCAGTGAACAGGATGTCAATAATACAGGTAGGAGCGACAACTTATATTCTGCTTCTTTGTAACCCTCCACCTCCCTCTCTCATCCTGCTCTGTCTTAATAGGTCAATACATGAATGGATGAGTAGTTGTGTGTGCATACAAAACAGCGAGTGAATCATAGCGTTGAGGGTAAGGAGGGGGATCGCAACCGCTGATAATCTGAAACACGAGTAGCACCTTGCTATCTATTTTTGAAATCTAGCTTTGCCCATATTGTTTCAAGTAATGTGCTAAGAGGAAATTGAGTATGGAAAATAATTCTGTTGTGGAGATATTGTTTTGATGTTACCTCTGCTGTGGGAAGATTTGATGCACTGACAGGTTCAGCCCTAAAGGCTTGTTATTTCATAACGGCCACACCGTGATGATTTGCTGCTCTTGCCTAGAATATCTTTCCAGCTACTACACTGCAAATGAATAGAGCTGCGATCAATATGTAGTTTCCTGTGGTGCTTTGAATGTAAGGCTCCTACGGTTTGCCTCTTACAATGACAGAATTAATGTTCTTCTCTTCTTCTTTTTTTTTCGCCCTCTGCTATTGCTCACACACGCTAGGGTCAAGTAAATACATAAAAATGTGTTTTCATACAAGCTAATGTAATTTATTTTGACCTCAAACATTTCAATTTTCAGTCTTGGCATTGTAACACCCTTACTGTATTACTTAGTCAGCAGGTTTGTGTCACCTTCGTACTTGAATTGCTGTGACAATCCTCTCGCTCCTAAAGACGTTCAGACCGCATTTCACCAAAAGAAAGAAGGAGCTTTCGCAGATTCCCTCGTTCCTTGCTAATGCGTCTTTGTGTGGAGCGATTTGGTTAAGCCAGTGACAACTTATGTGTGTCTGTGCAGCTTAGCCTGTTTAAAGTCATTTGAAATCTGTCTTGTCAGATGAGGCTAAAGTCACCTCTTTAAACTCTGTACATCAGGTGTGCTTGTATGTGCTGAGATTGAGATTACAGCTGCTGAAATTAATTTCTCTTGCTTTATTTGCATGTTGCAAATACACATTTCTTGTCCACTTATGAGCATCTTTTGTAGTTTTATGGATAAAGGGATACTTACTCCCAGGGCTGTATGGATCCAAGTTGATATTTAGCCACTAGGGTTGCACAGTTTAGCGGTACTTCAGTAACACCGTGATACTATGGCTCCAAAATACTGGCGGTGCCACTGTAGTTTGTAAATGGTAATATCGTTATTAATGGTTCTACAATAGTTCAGGTGAATTAATGATTATTGAGCCATTAAATAAATAAAATAAGCTATGGCCGAAAACACTGATATCTTCACTCCTTTCCTATATAACGTTAGTAGCCTATGATGCCGTTGACTATAATGGAAAGATGGAGCCTAAGTGAGCAAATGTATTGATCAGCATGGCGGCAAATTTATACCAAAAAAACCAAGCGCACCGGTGATGTTTACACGCATGGTGAACTGCAAAAGAATAATTGTGAACTGAACTGAACCTAGATGAGATGAAACTGGAGCCCGCGAGCTTGTTGTAAACCATCGTGTGTGCACATCTTCTGTGGGCCCGATAGACGGTCTCGCGGGTTATTTCTCACAGCACACATGCGCGATCGTTTTTCTTTCTCTCAAGGCTGATTCTTCACTGCCTTTTCTCTTTCCATGCGCGAACATTTTCTATTTCTATGCAATCAAGTTGAGCCATGGCTGCAGCCGGTGGTCAGTGAGATTAGCCGAGCACAGGCGGGGCGGAGTTGAAAACAGAACCATAGATTCAGAGGGGTCGTAGTTTTCTGTAGTCATGACAGATCATATGGTGTGGTCAACGATTTATTTACTTGATTTTTTATTATTATTGCAGTAGCAACAAAACATTCACAGTATATACAAAAAACACAATACAAAGAGAAATAGAAATGTAGAGATACAAAATATCTGTACAAATGATAAGTTTTCAATAATAAGCAAATTATAAATTTATGTAATATAACATATACATAGTATTTGTGACAATTTGCTTTATTTTGTAGATTTGACTTATGAATTAATACAGTATCGCAATACTACTTGGTATCGTGATACTTCAGCTGGTATATATTATGGCCTAAATTTATGGTATCGTGACAACCCTATTAGCCACACCATGTAGGTGTTTGTAACATCTAATTATTAAGAGGTAGGTCGTTAGCCCAACGCTTAACCCCCAACCTGGAGGACCAGGACTTACACACATACACTACGGACAATATAACACACCCAATTCACCTATAGCGCATGTCTTTGGACTTGTAGGGTAAACCGAAGCAGTCGGAATAAACCCACGTGAACACGGGGAGAACATGCAAACTCCACACAGAAATGCCAACTGACCTAGCTGGGGCTCAAACCAGCAACCTTCTTGGTGTGAGGCGACAGCGCTACCTGCTGCGCCACCATGCCGCCCCAGATGAAGGGATAGTTCACAAAAAAATTACAATTCTGTCATCATTTACTCACCCTTTGCTTGTTTCAAAACCTTTATGAATTTCTTTCTTTAACATAAAATAAGATCGTTTGAAGAAAACCTGCATCTGGAAACCTGTAACCGTTTTTCCAGTATTTATTATTCCTACTATGAAAGTCAATGGTTTCCGGCTTTCTTTATAAAATCTTATTTGTGTTCAACAGAAGAAAGGAACTCATAAAGGTTTAAAACTACTTGAGGGTAAGTACTGTAAATAATGAGTGCATTTTCACTTTTGGGTGAACTTTCGGTTTAACTGTATACATACGTTGCTTCTTCGCATGTTTAGGGTTACTGGATTTGGACAAATCTGAAGCATTACACTTTATGTCACTCATTTTTGCTATAGAATTATTGTTGTCATAGATATTTACATTAGATGTCGCCTACCCTGTTGTTGTCTATTGGAAGGAATGCGTCAATAAAGCCGTCATTTTTCATACAGGGTAGCGGTCCTTTGAAATGAGTGTGAAACCAAGGTGTAGTGGAGGACTGGCCATGTAGAGCCAGAGGTATACACATATATACATATATCTATGATCGGGAGTTTTTCCCGGTGGTCAGTATGCAAGTATTATGAAAATTTTATTATAAAATTATAATTTTACATCACTTTTCTACATCGATGGATAAGTGAGCGCACGGGCATTGCCAACAAAGAGCGAGTGTTTGTGTGCATGGAAATGTATTATTCTCTCTCCCTGTTAAATTTGATCTAATCTGTATCCTGAAACACACTCCCTCTCCTGCTTTCACTTCTCATTCTATTGAAGGGAGCGATTTGTTTGCGAATGAATCTTCGCTATGAACGACTCGTTCACTTAGCCGACGACAATACAAGTTTCTAGCACCGCAGCATCTTATTGTCATATTATTTTGAAATGTTCTGCCTTTGTGGTTTGTTTTCATTGTTTGCTCGTTACTACACCCGTACACAGCGCTAAAGTCCAGCATCTTCACACGGGCTTTGGTCTTGACTAGTGCGATTGAATGACTTTTGCAGCACTGTACGAATGTGGCAGCGCTATTGACGCATGCTCAGGGTCCATATGCGATATCTAGTGTATATATCTATGCATTGTTGCTATAGCATTGTGAATAATTAAAGCAACTACTTGTAAGTGAGTGATTTCAGGGGTGTGATATTAGTGTGTATAAGCATGATTTATTTCCGAGCAAGCATGCTGTAACTTCTTCTTGAATTGCACTGTGCATGATTTCATAGTCTTTTGGGATTAAAATTCTGTGTTCACCTCTGCATGTGATTGTGTGTGAGCGTGTGTGCTGCTTTTCATTGAGTGCCAGCTTTAGGTCAAAGGTCAGAATGAGGCCCATTATCAGTGGCCTTTAAATAATGAGCAAAATAACTGCAGAGGCCTCATCAAACCGCGGAGATGCATGCTCTTCTCTCTGGCACTGAAAACAAACAAGCCCTGAAACATACATAGAGTGTGTTTACACAGATCCATACAGCACAGGATATACTCTCCATTATTTACAGCAGAAGTGTGGCGGGAGGCAGATCTGCTATCCTGTTACTGAGCCCGTAAAACAATCTGGCTCTCCTCTCTCCTGGCCTGGAACAGAGAGAGCGAGCGAGATTAAAAGAGAGCCATAGAAATGCGGATCCCAGTTGAGACGTTATAAAAAAAATGCTAGAAATCCCTCCCTTTCCAGTCCCTGTCGATCGATGTGTTCGGGGGGCTGTCATCTGCATCTGCCATCTGAGCTAGTAGTTGGCTGAAAGCTGAAAAAAATAAACAAATATATAAATAAAAACCCACACAGCTGCGCAAGGGCATTTCAAATCCTTCCCGTCAGCCCTGGTGGCAACAGCAGCAGCAGCAGCAGCCATAGGGTGAAAGCGAGGGCTCCTTAATGGTGTTTTATAGTAGCTGTTCCAGAGGTTGCGAACAGCTGGCCGAGGAAGTAATATGTCTGAAATGAAAAGAGGTTCAGGGTCAATTACAGCACCAAGGCCGTCTCCTCTCGCAGAGCACAACAGAATGAAAGGTGTAATTTGATTGGCCGAGGAAAGTTTCCTGGATAAAGCGATGTAATAACACTTAATTGCACCACAGGCGTTCAGATCTATTACTTAATGGCAAATTGAGGTTTAAGAAATCGAGGTCTTCAGCGCTATCTGCGAGATCAGGAGATTTTCGTAATTCTTTAGTCTTCAGGGTGTTTAATATTTATCCTCATGTCTGCTGTTGACTGGAAAGAAAGTAATATTTAGTCAAGGATTTATTTGCAGATATTTCTTGCATTAAAACACACATTATTAGGAACATGAATTATCTTTAACCTACTGTAACAGAGTGGAAATGTGAGAATGAACCACACTTTCAGAATTAAAGATACAAAAGTTGTCATTAGGGCTGTGGCTTTTCAAAAGGTACATGTTTGTTTGGCGCTCATAAAATCTGAATCCGCAGTCTATGGACCCATTTTACAAGGCGTTTACCAGTAATTAGCATCTTAAATTTTAATATTTTGATTTTTTTTTTTAAAAGTATGAACATTTATATGTATTTACGTGGTATGTAATATATTATCTTTGCATCAAATGACAAAAAATGAATTACTGCTTGTGTGAAGCGTTTCTAATGCAGCATCTATGGACAGGACAGTAAATTTGACAATGTTCTCTGTTCTTACTATGGTTATCAGCCTCACACACTTCTGAAAGTCTTGATAACACCATTGTGGAGTTTTTCTTTTATTATTTCAGCAAACGGGATCATAAAAAATGATTTGTTGTACTCTCCCATTTTCTGCTCTCTAAGTTTACCCAACTATGACGACTTTGCTGCTGAGAAACTTGGAAATGTGAAAAGGGTCCATCATTGAGTCTGTTTATTTACTTATCTAAATATGTGTAAATATCTAAATGTTTTTATATTAATTTCAGTAACATTATTGAATAACATGTACGTTATTATATTATTTTTGTACACTATAGTTTGTAAAGTAGTATTTACTGTCATTTAGTATATATATATAACATATGAGAGACTTACTGTACCTTGTTTTCCATTAACTTTGCATTCTGAACTTTAATGATAGAATTTAAAAAATAAATTTTTAAGTTTTAAGGTACTATACTCTCAAAATCATTTCTGTGCAGAAAAATCTAAAAATAAACAATATTTTTATTGTATTATAATATCTTCATGTCTGCTACTGACTGGAAAGAATGTAATATTTAGTCATGGATTTATTTGCACACATTTCTTGCATTAAAACACACATGATTAGGAACATGAATTATCTTTGACTTACTGTAACAGAGTGGAAATGTATGTGAGAATGAACCACACTTTCAGAATTAAAGATAGGCTACACAAGCTTTTACTGGAGCTGTGGCTTTTCAAAAGGTACATGTTTGTATGGCGCACATGAAATCTGCGCCCGCAGTCTATGGACCCATTTCACAAGACTGTTATGATGCATTTAATGGTCATCAGCATCTTAAATCCTTGAAAGTTTTTAATATTTTGATTGTTTTTTTTTTAAGTATGAACATTTATAAGTATTTACGTCATTAAAATTACAAAAAAATGAATTACCATTTGCATGAAGCGTTTTTAATGCACCGTCTATGGACAGGACAGTAAATTTTACGTTGTTCTCGCTTCTGGCTATTGTTATCAGCCTCACACAATGTTTTTCCTTTTTCTGAAAGTCTTGATATGACTATCGTGGAGTTTCTTTTTTATTATTTCAGCAAACAGGATTATGAAAAAAAGGATTCACTGCACTCTAAGTTTACCCAACTATGACGACTTTGCTGCTGAGAACCCCGAAAATGTCAGTAGGGTCCATGATTGAGTCTGTTTATTTACTTATGTAAATATGTGTAAATATCTGTTTGTTTTTATATTATTTCAATAATAGTATTGAATAATATGTACATTTGTATGTTGTTTATTTACAATATAGTTTGTAAAGTAGTATTTACTGTCATTTAGTAGATATAATATATAAGAGACTTACTGTACCTTGTGTTCCATTAGATTTGCATTGTAAACTTTAATAATAGAATTTTAAAAATACATTTTTAAGTTTTAAGGTACTATACTCTCAAAATCATTACTGTGCAGAAAAAGCTACAAATAAACAATATTTTTATTGTATTATAATATCTTCATGTCTGCTACTGACTAGAAAGAAGGTAATATTTAGTCATGGATTTATTTGCACACATTTCTTGCATTAAAACACACGTGATTAGGAACAGAATTAAAGATACAAAAGCTGTCACAAGGGCTGTGGCTTTTCAAAAGGTACACGTTTGTATGGCGCACATGAAATCTGCACCCGCAGTCTATGGACCCATTTCACAAGACTTTTATGACGTGTTTAACAGTCGTCAGCATCTTAAATCCTTAAAAGTTTTTAATATTTAATTTTTTTTTTTAAGTATGAACATTTCTATGTATTTATGTGGTATGTAATATATTATTTTTGCATCAAATGACAAAAAAATGAATTACTGCTTGTGTGAATCATGTGTGTTTTTAAATTCTATTGCAATGCAAGTCCAATGTGAACCACTTGTTTGGAAAACAAGGTACAGTGAGTCTTTCATATATTATATCTAGTAAATGACAGAAAATACTACTTTACAAACTATATTGTACATAAATAACAAAAACGTACATATTATTCAATTATATTATTGAAATTAATATATTTTTAAAAATTTGATTTTTACACACATTTACGTAAGTAAATAAACAGACTCAAAGATGGACCCTTTTCACATTTACAGTGTTTCTAATGCAGCATCTGTGAACAGTAAATTGGACAGAGACGTTGTTCTCTCTTCTGGCTACGGTTATCAGCCTCACACATTTGTTTTCCTGTTTCTGAAAGTCTTGATATCACCATCATAGAGTTTTTCTTTTATTATTTCAGCAAACGGTATTGTAAAAATATTATTTGTTGTAGCCTTTCACATCGCTCTAAGTTTATCCAACTATGATGAATTCCTCTGCTGAGAAACCCGGAAATGGGAAAAGGGTCCATCATTGAGTCTGTTTATTTACTTGTATATGTGTAAATATCTATATGTTTTTATATTAATCTAAGTAATATTATTGGATAATATGTAAATTTATGTACAATATAGTTTAAGTAGTATTTTCTGTCATTTAGTACATATAATAAATGAAAGACATACTGTACCTTGTTTCCAAACAAGTTTTTTACATTAAATTTGCATTGTAAACTGTAATAAATCGAATTAAAAAAGTTTTTTTTTATTTAATGCCCTAAATTTTAAGTTACTATACTCTCAAAATCATTTCTGTGCAGAAAAAAGTAAAAAAAAAAAAATCAGCAGATTCTGTTTGTCTGACCCTTCTAATAGGTCCTTATTGGTCCAATAAAGGTACATATTAGAACCTAAAAAGTATAAAAAGGTACAACCTCAGCGACAGTTTTGCAATTTTTATTTCTGATTTGTGAGATTGCAGAGGCATGTATTGCTGCAGAGAGCATCAGACTTAGTGTTTCATGCTATAAAAGTGTCCTCTAGGTGGCGAGAGTCTGCCTTCAGTGTTTAGCAAGCATCTTGCACAGTGAATGAGGCTTGATTTAAATGCACATGCCGTGTCTCATTTATTTTACTGTATACACTACTATGAAATTAAGTGTATCAAGTGGAAATCTAAATATTGTTATGCTGCCTGTCTCTTTTTTTCTGTTTTACTCTAGACAGTGAGGTCAGCTGAGCCCCTTAAGGTCAAACTGGTAAGGCAGGAGTAGCAATTCATGTAGCACTGAGGGAGGCCAATGGGTTTGACACACTCCAGTTGTAAAGGTCAGCCGCTGGAAGGGGGTTTTCTCTCGGACAGTGGTGATTCCTCTCCAGGGATTGTCCGTCTGAGCTGTTTCTTTCCATTAAAAGCACTTAAAATGGAAGGAGTAGAAAGTACTGAGAAGCGATCCAGCTATTGAGTAACTGCTTTGAAACGAGGACTGTAGCATGATGTTGTTGTGTATCGCACAGTGAAGTCGGAGTGTTTGGCGAAGATTGGGTTTCTGTCACCTTGTTTTTTGCAAAATTGAGCGATAAAAGCAGCTGTCAGGTAATCAGATTGCTGCATGAGCTCTAGATGTATTGCTTTGGGAACTGAAGCGAAATACTGTCAAATGGCAAGGCATGAGAGAGTCAATGTCTGACAATCTGTTTAGTGCCCTCTTTCTCTCTCTCCCTCTCTCTCGCTGAGTGTGCATGTGTGTGTGTGTGTGTGTGTGTTTGGTGGTGGGACAGCAGGAGTGTGAGCACAGTCATGCATGCTAATGGTTCTGTCCTTGCATGCTGCATTATACGGTACGTTGTGTGTGTGTGTGTATGCAGTGTGGGAGGGGGTGTTACTGTGTCTGTGTGTGTGTGTTTGCAAATTGAGTCATAACAATTCTCCTTGATGTGTAACAGCTTATTGTTTGTCCTCCAAAATCTCTTCTCTTCTCTTCTCTTCTCTTCTCTTCTCTTCTCTTCTCTTCTCTTCTCTTCTCTTCTCTTCTCTTCTCTTCTCTTCTCTTCTCTCCTCTCCTCTCCTCTTCTCTTCTCTAATGTTATTAATTTAATTTAATTCTATCTTCTTGTCTTCAGTTCTCTTTGGCTGTGCTCATTGCATCTCATCTCTTATTTAATCATCTTGTCATAAGTATTTAGTATTTTTATATATGAGTCTCCAAACTAATTATTTAAAGTTAGTTGAAACAACTTAATTCTTAAGTTTTTTTTGGGACAACTTAAATGTTGTCCACTTGAATTAGTAAAAATTAATAAGTTAGCTGGCGACGCAGTGGCGCAGTAGGTAGTGCTGTCGCCTCACAGCAAGAAGGTCGCTGGTTGGAGCCTCAGCTGGGTCAGTTGGCGTTTCTGTGTGGAGTTTGTGTGTTCTCCCTGCGTTCGCGTGGGTTTTTTCCGGGTGCTCCGATTTCCCCCACAGTCCAAAGACATGCGGTACTGGTGAATTGGGTAGGCTAAATTGTCCGTTGTGTATGAGTGTGTGTGGATGTTTCACAGAGATGGGTTGCGGCTGGAAGGGCATCCGCTTCGTAAAAACATGCTGGATAAGTTGGCGATTCATTCCGCTGTGGCGACCCCGGATTAATAAAGGGACTAAGCTGAAAAGAAAATGAATGAATGATATTAAGTTAGCTTAATCGATTTGTGTTGGATGACATAAATGAAGTGGAACCCAGCATTTTTTACAGTCTAGGTATAATTTGTAGCATTTTCTTAATTTTTTTTATTTATATACATTTATTTCCCAGTATTTATTATCATGATTGCAATCTCTCATTTTTGTTTTTTGTTTAGACATTTGTCGTCTCATTTGTTTGTTTTTTTTTTTTCTTCTCTTGTTTGTTTATATCTTATCGTTATGTCCATCATCTTGTTACATATCTTCCGGCAATATTTTATTTTATTATTTTATTTTATTTTATTTTATTTTATTTTATTTTATTTTATTTTATTTTATTTTATTTTATTTTATTTTATTTTATAGTCAAATAAATAAATAAGTAAAACAAAGGGCCGTATCATACATCTGGTGCAATAAGGCGTAAGATGTGTTTAGCGTGATTTGTTGCTATAATCAGAGCAGCACAATCCTAGTTTTCACATTTTGCGCCACGTTGTTTAAATAGCAAATCCATTTGCGCTACTTTGTAGACTCATGGGTGTGCCGGTCTATAAAGGAGGTGTGTTAAGGCGCATTGTTGGCGCGTCGCTAAACACAACCTCCATGCCTTCTTCATGTCTGGGGGGCTTTTTTCAGTTTATTCAAGACAATTTGTGTTGTTATTATAATGTTATTATTAGGAGTATTATTTATTATATGCATATTTATATTTGTTTTAATAAAAACAAGTTTAGATTTGTCCATCTGTCGGGTTTTGGAGTTGTATGCATCACCATATGGGGCATAAGAATAGGATGTGTGTTTGGATATAACTTTTGACCACACTTCGTTATTATTGTTCATTTATTTGTTTGCTGGAAATTAGAACTGAATTTAGAAATAATTTTGGAACAAATCTTTTCGCTTAACAAATGAAATTAAATATGTAGGCTGATGGATGTCTTCAGTGGATTGAGTTTCCACTGTTTCCTTATTCATGAAAGTAAAGGAGTAAAGAGTAAAAGTAAAGAGAAAGAGAAAGTACAGACGCTGAATGGAGAAGGCTCTTTCTTTATTCTCGCTGCAGAGTCTGTTTAACTGTTTTCTCACTAGTGAAGCGTTCAGTCTTTCCACTTACAATATCCATCATGTAAATATCAAATGTGCCACGACGTGATGCAACTGACTTTTAAAGGGAATGGGAGATGAGACTGATTGATTTAATGCATGTTATGCTATGGGAATATGCTTATGTTACGAGGCGCAAACCGTATTCCGACACACCCTTAATGCTTTTGCGCCATGTGCTTTAGACTTTGCACCTAAATCATTAAAATAAAGCCTAAAGATTATTGATCTTTTCTCCTGTGTAGTTTTGACTCCTGAAACCCCTCCCTTTTAAGTTCTCTGCCTCAGCAATACAGTGTTTGTTTATAGTTTGCAGTGAAACACAACAGACTGTGACAGAGAGATGGTGGAAAGATAATCACAAAAAGTTTCGAAAGGAGTTTATCTCTCCTCTCTCAGCTCATCCTTCTTTTAGCTTTTGTGCATTAAATGCGTTCTATCTTTTGCCCTTGGTGTTTCGTTCATATTTTCAGATGGTGTGTTTGCGCTGAATTATTGATAGCTGGTTTTGATAAACGCACATGATCGATGCCCTTTGCAGTATATGAGGGAAATCTAAACAGCACTCGTCTGCGAAGTCTAAACGGTGCGCATGAGACCCTACAGTAAATCCTGCCTTTGTTTGTTTGATTTCTCCAGGCTTCAGTTCTTCTTGAGTTACAGGGGTTTTATTTTGAATTTTTTTTTACCTCATGATCGCTGTTTGTGTGGCTGTTTATTGCGTGTGAGAGTATCCACACTCACATCTCATACGATACTCGGCTATTTTTACACTCTCATTAATAAATCATGAGATTTAACAGGACAAGACAAGACCAGAATGTCACGATAATCGTCTGAAATTTCTCTCAACACTTCATGTTAACAGCAGAAGTGTGCCACCGCAAAACCTCACAGTTTGTTTTTGTTTTTTTGTTTGTTTGTTTTTTAAAAATGTGTATAATTTGGGGTAATATGGTCAAACACAAAAGAGTTGGGTTAAAAATGTGACTTAAAATGACTTCAGTATTTTTCTGAATGGTTGGGTTTGTTTATATTTGTCCTACATTTTAAATTAAACCACCCAGCAATTGTTTTCGAGTGTATATTTTAGATTAAAATCTGAATGCTTTTATTTTGAAATATATAATACTTAAGTGCACAAGCAAACACTTGGTTTTTTATTCATCTTTGAATTTCTAATGCTTTAGATACAGATTAGAAGGATTGAGATTAGCCCAGTTCTTCGGGAGATGAAAATCAATCCTCCAAAGCAAGAAACAACACAAAAAATCCATCCATCTGTCCTCCCCTCCCTTCCTCCTTCACGTGGTCTCTGATTTTCTTTGGGTGCGCTGGAGTGTGTCAAAACCTCGGCATGTAAAATGTACCAGGGAGGGCGAAACGATCTCTGTAGTTTTTTTTGGCACACATTTAGGGTGATTAATTACTGCTGAAGTGTACAGATATATGTGTATAATAGCGGAGACATTTGAAGCACTACATGTATAATGAATAGCAATTTCATGCCTTGGCTGTGATCATTGCATCTTGTCTTTTTCTCCACTTCTTTTATCTATTAATTTGATCTTGTCTTGCCTTACATCTTTTTGCATTTCTGTGTATTAGATAGATAGATAGATAGATAGATAGATAGATAGATAGATAGATAGATAGATAGATAGATAGATAGATAGATAGATAGATAGATAGATAGATAGATAGATAGATAGATAGATAGATAGATAGTCTCATATGATATATTTTCGTCATGTTTATATCCATTTATTTTCGTTCCTCAAGTGTTCTGATCGAATCTTTTCATCTTCTCTGCTCTTGTAGTGTTATTTTGTCTTGTGAAATCCATCTTTGATCTTGTCACTTATCTTCATGCAGATATTTCAGCATTTTTATTTAGTTTTATTTTATTTAAGTTTTGTTCAATTTTCTTCTTTGTTGCTGTTGTTTATTAAACGATTGAAATAATATTTAACTATTACTGAAGTGCATGTTACAAGAAAATGCTCTCACAGTCTTTCTTTTGACTTTAATATTTCATGGTCAATGACACATTTAACTTGCGAATAGGGCTGAGCAATTAATCGAAAAGTAATCGAAATCGACATTCAGAACCCATTATCGATACATTTTTCCAGGCCAATTTTTTCAATTACTTTTCCTACCGTGTGTGGAGTCATGTGACCCTGCTTTAAGGCTAATTTATACTTATCATATTAGGATTTATACTTATTATATTATTCTGATATTATACTTCTGCCAAGTGCATGCACACGGTCCGGCGCAGCCTTCGCATAACTGCACACCTCTCAAAAATGTAACTACACATCACAACGATACGTAGCACAAGCTTTGTGATTGGTCAGTTAGGTAACGATGACGAGGGTGGGCAGCGAGGAGAGCTGCGCTTCACGCAATGTGTGTTTTAATTTCAGTTGTTCAGCATTGATGTTCAATAAATAATCATAGATAGTAGATAGCGTGTGTTTACTTCAATTATTTTAAAATCTAGTAATGCTTTCTTCATTCAAAAATCTCTCACTTGTAATATGTGAGCACATTTACTGTACAAAACGAATCAGAGAACTATAAGGGTAAAAACATAAAATAAATAAATAAAATAATCATTTATTAATCATAATCGAGTTAAAATGTTCAATTAATCGACATTTTGATTTTAGGCCAAATCGCCCAGCCCTACTTGTGAATTCTTTGTAATTCTTTGTTAAATGTACTAGAGGCAAAATGAACATTTTTATATTTTACTTTTACTTTCTCTTCTTTTGTAAGATTTTATTTTCTATTTTTTTTTTCATGTTTATACAGTACTAGGCATGGGCTGGTATAAGATTCTGACGTTATAATGACTTTGGATTAAAAATACCACGCTTTCACAGTATCAAGATATTGTGATTATTGCTGTGAAATAAGTCCTTTTTAAATGTCTGGGTAAACAAACAGCAACTTCCCATTGATTTATTTAAGTAACATTAAGTACATTTAGTAACATTTAAAATATTTTGGAACAGCAAACATGCCAGTCTAAATAATTAAAATTAATCATTGACTTCTGTTATTTTTATTTGTTTCAAAAACACAGATTTCTTGAAAAGACATCTTATCTTTGGATATAAAATAGGCCGCTACGTTGTTCGGGTCCACAGTATGCTTAAATGTTAGTGCATAAGTGATTTGTTTTTCAAATGTTTGCTGAATTGTGGGCTGACCAGTAGTTTTTAATGTGAAAAAAATAAAAGTCTTGTCAACACGTAAAAAAACGTGTAAAGAAAAAACGTGAAAAAAATGATGTCTGCAAAACTGTTGCAAACAATTTATTTGTGTTGAATTTAAACAAACAAATTTAATTTAATAAAATTCTACTTAATTTGTTTGTTTAAATTCAGCCCAAACAAATTGTTTACAGCCACTTAACGTAAAAAAATTGAGTAAATGCAAGGAATCATCTCTGAATGATTTTTTTCAGTGTACCGCAGAAACATTATGACAGAAAACTTGAGCAGTTTACAAACCGTGGCTTTTCCAAACTGCTGTAAATCTTGAAACCGGTTATCGTCCCATGCCTAGTTTATACACTAATTTCCTCAAATCTTCGTCTTTCTTCCTTCATATTAATATCATCAAATTCCTCCGTCACGTGGGCTCTGATTTTCTTTGGGTGCACTGGAATGTGTCAAAACCTCAGCGTGTACAATGTACTGTATCAGGGAGGTTGAAAAGATCTCTGTAGTTTTTTTGGCACACATTTAGGGCAATTAATTACTGCTCAGCTGAAGTGTACAGATATGTGTATAATAGCAGAGACATTTGTTGGACTGCATGTATAATGTATAGTGATTCTGGAAATCCAAGTAAGGCGGCTGAATTATTTATAGAGTTGTATAGCTCTATAACCCAGCTCCGTCCGCTCTGCGTGGTTTGGATCCCCAGACCCGTTTGGGAACCAGCGGGCCGAGGCCATTAATAACTCATAAACGCATTCGTAATTTTACCCCTCCCTTGTACAGTTCCGCTTGAACGCTGGAATTAATCTGGAGAAAGTCATTGTGGCGGAGTCGTCGGGCTAGATTGACGACGTTGCTCTGAAAGCACAATGAATGGATGGATGAGTGAATGATACATACAGTCTGGAGAAATGAGCGGATAT
This sequence comes from Danio kyathit, assembly GCA_903798195.1. Lineage (NCBI taxonomy): Eukaryota > Metazoa > Chordata > Actinopteri > Cypriniformes > Danionidae > Danio > Danio kyathit. The sequence continues at coordinate 37,367,330 of LR812529.1, read as the reverse complement.
GAGAGGCTGTCGGATTTCTTCCTATCCTTCTTCAAGACCAAATACATCTCAGCTCTGTGAATTTGGAGCCAGAGAGACGACTGTTGTGTACAGTGTACAATTGTGCTGATATTTCATATTTGTTGTAACTGTAGACACTGGGAACGTTCTGAAAATGTAATGTACAGTTTTGCACACCTAGTTATGTAGGTGTGAGGTTTCTTTGAGAGTAAAAAAAAACATATACAGGCAACACTAAATAACCTTATACCTGTGTATCTTCCTTAAGAAACAAATTTCTATTGTTGGCTGAAGTATCAATTTCACATGGTAAATTTCTCTCTCTCTCTCTCTCTCTCTCTCTATATATATATATATATGAGCAATATCACATGAGTAGCGGTGCGATATGGCTGTATATCGGCACTGGTGGGAGATGTGCGTTGGCCTTAGTGTCCCACCAGTGATGATATACAACCATATTGCACTGCTACTCGTGTGATATTGTGTTTATACAACAGTTTGACGGCAAAATCGTGTATATAAAAAAAAAACTAAAAGGTCTAAAATCTAAAGTCTAAAAATCTTTTTGTATGAGGAACTACTTTTCTTCCACTTTCATTCACATGTGCAGCTGACATCAGAACAGCAGAAACCGTCACTTTAGAGCTAGTATTTGAATGATTCTCTAGCGTAATATCTAAAGTGATGACAAAACAGGTGATTTTGCTCACATTTTAAGATTATGAGGCTGAATGAAATGCAATCAGTCTACAGAGATTTCCCAATATTTATCTGTTTCAATCGGGATATCACAATAATTAATCTCGAAAAAGCCAAAGCAAAGCAAACACTACCAGAATATGGTATAAATACAGCACTACAATATACAAAAGAGAGTGATTAGCTGTAATTTGAAATCACGCTGAGTTTTTCTCCTCTAAGGGCTTATTACTCAGTTTCTGTCACCATCTTGTGGCGGAACGTTAACCGTTTTTGCTCTGCTCAGTATGACAGGCTAATGGATGCCGACACGCTGTCTCTCCAAAATTATCAATATTTAAAATAGGCACTGTCCTTATACATAAACTGCATAGTTGCAATCTAAACAACTACATTCTGGCCTAAAAAGGCCTCAAAAGTACATTATGTTGTCCAACAGCTGCAATATTTGTTAAACTGTAGTGATTTTATTCATCTGCTGTCACTCTATGTGGGCGGAGTAATACAGAAGGGTGAACGGCAGCTAGCTCTCTGCAACTCTCACATGGTTGCCCACTGAAGCTAAGCAGGGCTGCGCCCGGTCAGTACCTGGATGGGAGACCACATGGGAAAGCTAGGTTGCTGCCGGAAGTGGTGTTAGTGAGGCCAGCAGGGGGTGCCCAACCTGTGGGTCCTAATGCCCCAGTATCGTGACGGGGACTCTATACTGCTCAATGAGTGCCGTCTTTCGGATGAGACGTTAAACCGAGGTCCTGACTCTCTGTGGTCATTAAAAATCCCAGGATGTCCTTCGAAAAAGAGTAGGGGTTTAACCCCGGCATCCTGGCCAAATCTGCCCACTGCCTCTGTCCATCATGGCCTCCTAACCATCCCCATATCATAATTGGCTTAATCACTGTCTCCTCTTCACCAATCAGCTGGTGTGTGGTGTGCGGTCTGGCGCAAAATGGCTGCCGTCGCGTCATCCAGGTGGATGCTGCACACTGGTGTTGGATGAGGAGATTCCCCCCCTTATGTGTAAAGCGCTTTGAGTGCCCAGAAAAGCACTATATAAATGTAAGGAATTATTATTATTATTATTATTATTAAGAGGCTATCAGCCAATTTAATTCGAGAACCAGACAGAACTGTTGTATAGTATATATATGTATGTACAAAAGAAAATGTTGGACCAAAGTACATCTTGACTGGTAAAAAAGGTATTTTTATATTATATTATATTATATTATATTATATTATATTATATTATATTATATTATATTATATTATATTATATTATATTATATTGTTGTGGAATACATTTACCAATTTTTCATTTTCTGAGGAGAAAAAAAACCCAAAACAATATTTCTATTTTAAATTTGGAAGAAATGTATAGAATGAAACAAATATTAACATTTTGCTCAAACCATTCCTGATAAATCCCGTAAATCTAGATAAACTAAGAATTGGTCTCTCAATTTTATTCAGTACTGTATATATTGTCTTCTAAAGTAATACATAGTTTTCTGAGAACATTCTGAAACATTTATGTGGGGTGAGAAATGCTGCCACAACTGTGGGACAGTTCTTGAAACACATAAATAATTTTCTCATGAATATTAAAACAGTTTATGATTATTTCAGACTTTGTTTAGATAACCATAATTTGATAATTAATTTTTTATGATGGATTTCAATGTTCTAGCATTGGAAGTCTGAGTCTGGAGAGCTGGGCATAATTAGAACAGCGGTGCAGATAGTTTTGGATGTTTGTGTTGGTTGTGTCATTTTGGTGAAGTGTAATGCTTCCCAAAGTGCAGAGGTTTTTTAATTACTTAAACAAGCACCAAACCTATTAGTGTTGCATGCGGAAAGTAGACATATTCCGGCAAGAGTTAAGCAGAAGACCACAAGATCTGACACTTGAGGAGGAAAACACTGAAGCACTTAAACTAATTTGCTTGGAAACTCATACTGGAGGAAACCCAAAACTGTTTATGCTCTTGTTTTTAAAGCATATATCGATGCTTTTGGAATTTGTTTAAAGGGGACCTATTATGCCCCTTTTTCAAGATGTAAAATAAGTCTCCGATGTCCCTAGAGTGTGTGTGTGAAGTTTCAGCTTAAAATACCCCACAAATAATTAGGGGTGTAACGAATCCGTACGAAACACAACCGAGTAGGACCGCACGTAACCCACGGATAACTTTTTTTGAACTTGTGGGTTAATACAACATTCATAACAATTGCAGAGAGATTGTCTCCCATGTCATTCAAATCACGTGTATGAAAGCATTTTGGCTTCCCTGTAAAATATAATGATGACGGAAGAAGTTGTGGTGGGACCTAAATGCTTTCTTAGGTTATTGATTAAAGGTGTTTTCTGTCACTGTTTGTTTAGCCTGCATTAATGCATTCAGTGTAAAGGCTGATTTATACTTCTGCGTCAAGCGCATGCGTATGCTACGGCGCAGCCTACGTGTGGACTCATAGCCCTCGCCATGGCCGTCAGCGACGTTGACGCGTACCTCTTAAAAAATGTAACTACACGTCGCAACGATGCGTAGCGCAAGCTCTGTGATTGGTCGGCTTGGTATCGCTGATGAGTTACAATTAGTTACAAACAATTAAATAGCATATAAGTACTGGGAGAACAGTATAGTTCAGATATAAACACTGATGTTTATGGTAAAGATTAAAATCACCATTTAATGGAACTTGACGCTGGTGAATGTTGTAGCAGTTACATTGTGTAACCGATGGATGGCGACAAACAACCATCAAAATTATGTCACTGATTAGGTTTTCAGAAATGAAACACCTACAGTATAATGAAACATGAAGTGTTATGTGTGAATTGTTAAATCATTCATTGAAAATAAATCTGATATGTTGTACAAGTTAATAATAATATAATATAATATAATATAATATAATATAATATAATATAATATAATATAATATAATATAATATAATATAATACAATATAATATAATATAATATAATATAATATAATATAATATAATATAATAATATTTTCCTTTTTTTCAGAGTTTTTTCTTGATTTTTATTTTTATTAAAATTACAGGTTATGTTTGTTAAAACCAATGGTTTTTGCTGTAATATTTTTGCATAAATGGAAAGCAAATGACATTTGTCTTCTCCTTTTTTGCTGATCCGAAAAATGGTCCGATCCTTGACTCAAAAGCCGTAGTGTGATCCAAACCGTGAGATTTGTGATCCGTTACATCACTACAAATAATGTTTTATAGCTCTTTGTAATTGCTTCTTTTTGGCTTTGATCAAAATTTTGTCGTTTTGGTGATTGTCACTTTAAATTCAAATGAGACTGTGCTCTTTTCAAAAGAGGGCGGAGCTACAAATGACTATGCATCACCATAGCAACACATTCAAAGCAGGACTAACGTTATTTGTGCGAAAAACTAAAAATGTCAGAAGTAAGTATATGGAGACTATAGACTTGGTTTGTGCATCCTAAAACTCCAAATTTATAATCGCTGACACTCTTCAGCAGGTGAAAACTCAAATGGCAGACAGTTGCTTCTCACTCAGGGCTGTTTATGCTAATGAGGGAGAGATCATGATTAATTGGTGGGGATTTCTCCCTCTGTTGACATGTACAAAGGCAGAATGTCAATCAAAGTGTTTCTACAGACTTTTATAATCAAGTGTGATTATAAAAAATAAATAAATAAATTAATTATTGTTTACCATTAAATGCTGGCTATATTCACACACTATTTAACTATTTAAACCAGTGATTTTTGCACAATAGGTCCCCTTTAAATCAAATCTGCATTAAAATGTTATCTCTCTCTCTCTTGATTTCGCAGTAAACACAGTATTCCTCTTTTCTTGTCCACATCGGGTGTTTGGGAAACAAGTTCCTGTTACTCTCGGTCAGTATTTGTTCTGGCGGCTCCACGCGAGCTCTAATAGCTAAAGCTAGCCTTGCTAACGCTCGAAGGCACTGGCGTTGGAGTTGCTGTCAAAGGTTTAGTTGCTTGTGTGCTTGTTTGTTTTGGACGGCAGGATACGCTAACCCTGATGAACATGGCTTGGACTGTGTCAGTGATGTCAGGCCGAATGACGCCTACATTTCAGATGGCTCGCGATTGTGCGTAACTGCACTCCTCTCTCTATTTCTCTGGCATCAGTTTCCAGCTAGCGTCTTTAGCCATGTGGCGCTTAGCTTTCGAGATGAGACACTCAATCAGACAACTGCTCTTTAATTAGAAACAAAAACATCATCTGCATGTTTAAATGATGCCGACTCTAAGCTAGCAATCTGCTTGGTTACACGTGTCAGATGGCTGACCTCTGGCCTTGTTTCCTCAGTCTGAATGCTGTAGGAACTTGTAAATTGTTAATGCTAGCCAGTGTGGCGGCTAAACACGAGCTCAAATCAAATTACAAGGCCTGAGTCAAAGAAGCCAAAGCAGACGGGAGAGCAAATAATTGAACACTGGGACTAAGTTTGAGCGGGTTTTAATGAATGGAATGAAATCTCTCACAAATTAGTGGATTGTGAAGGACTACATTTACGTAGTAACAGAATATGTTTGTTACTAGATGAATATTCCGCCATGTATAACAGTTTATTTTTAATTATTAAATGCCTCCATAAGGTTTTTCCACACAATTTTGTTTTAATTAACAGACTTCTGTCTATTTTAACAGCCAAATGACTCACTCACTCACTTTCCTTTCAGCTTATTCATTCCTTCATTCATTCATTCATTTTCCTTCGGCTTATTCCAAACTTTTATCAGGGGTCGCTAAAGAGGAATGCACCACCAATTCAAACATACTGTATGAGGCTCTTTAAACTAAAGATTTTTGCTGGTGAATATACATTTATGCAGAGCACCGTGTCACTTGCTCTAGTTTACTCATGGGCTGTTTTTTGCCCTCATACAAATTTTCCGCTCAGGTAAAACTTGTGCAGATGATGCGATTGAGGCACATTCTGTACTTTCTGCTCAACAAATGTTCAACTAAAGACAAAAAAAGTCACCTAAACTTTGGATAAATAAGTTATAAGCAAGTTTTTTTTTTTTTTTTTTTTTTTTGTATGACTATTTCTATAAATATTCATTCATTCATTTTCCTTCGGCGTATTCCATACTTTTCATCAGGGGTCACCACAGAGGAATGCATCTCCAATTCAAACATATGAGACTCTATAAACAAAATATTTTTGCTGGTGGATAATCATTTAATGCAAAGCACTATGTCACTTGCTCTAGTTTACTCATGGGATGTTTTTTTTTCCCTCACGCAAATGTTCAGCTCAGGTAAAACTTTTTGATCTTGAAAATGCATTTGAAGCACATTCTGTCATTTCCGCTCAACAAAAGTTCAGCTAAAGACAAAAAAGTCACTTAAACCTTGGATAAATACATTATAAGCAAGTTTTCTTTTCTTTTTTATAACCATCTCTATAAAGGGATACTTCACCCAAAAATGAAAAATTTAATTTCCTCATGTGGTTTTAAACCTTTATGAGTTGTTTCTTCTTTTAAAAATAAAGGAAGATATTTTGAAAAATGCTGTTTGCTGGATAAGTTGACGGTTCATTCCGCTGTGGCGACCCCTGATGAATAAAGGGACTAAGCCAAAGGAAAATTAATGAATAAATACACATTCAACGCAGAGCACTGTGTCACTTGCTCCAGTTTACTTATGAGATGTTTTCCCCTCATTCAAATTTTCAGCTCAGGTATAACATTTTGAACATGCGCAGAAGATGCGATTGAGACAAATTCTGTACTTTCTGCTCATAAAATGTTCAACTAAAGACATAAAGTCACCTAAACCTTGGATAAATGCATTATAAGCAAGTTTTCTTTTCTTTTATAACTATCTCTAATAAAGGGATAGTTCATCCAAAATAAAAATTTTTATTCCCTCATGTGGTTTTAAACCTTTATGAGTTTCTTTCTTCTGTTAAAATAAAGGAAGATATTGTGAAAAATGCTGTTTGCAGGATAAGTTGGCAGTTCATTCCGCTGTGGCGACCCCTGATGAATAAAGGGACTAAACCGAAGGAAAATGAATGAATGAATATACATTTAACCCAGAGCACTGTCGCTCTAGTTTACTGATGGGATGTTTTTTTTTCCCCTCATGCAAACTTTCAGCTCAGGTATAACATTTTGAATATGCGCAGAAGATGCGATTGAGACAAATTCTGTACTTTCTGCTCATAAAATGTTCAACTAAAGACAAAAAGTCACCTAAACCTTGGATAAATGCAATATAAGCAAGTTTTCTTGTTTTTGTATGACTATCTCTATAAAGGGATAGTGTAGTTTACTCAAAGATTTAAATTAAATTCCCTTATGTGGTTTTAAACCATTCTGATAAAATAAAGGAAGATATTTTGAAAAAAGCTGTTTGCTGGATAAATTGGTGGTTCATTCCACTGTGGCGACCCCTGATGTATAAAGGGACTAAGTCGAAGGAAAATTAATAAATTAATGAATATACATTTAACGCTGAGCACCGTGTCACTTGCTCTAGTTTACTCATGGGATGTTTTTTTCCCCTCATGCAAATTTTCCGCTCAGGTAAAACTTTTTGAACACGCACAGAAGATGCGATTGAGGCAAATTCTGTATTTTCCGCTCAACTAATTTTCAACCGAAGACAAAAGTCATCTAAATCTTGGATAAATACATTATAAGCATTTTATTTTTGTATGAACATCTCTATAAAGGGATAGTTCATGCAAATTTTACGCTCAGGTAATCATTTTTTAACTTGCACAGATGTGTTTGAGACAATTTCTGTATTTTCCGCTCAACTAATGTTAAGCTGAAGACAAAAAAGTCACCTAAACACTTGATGATAATGATTGTGGAACCAACATCACTACCTGCTATACACTTTTTTATACACACATACACTTACTTAACAACACGGTTTACATGCCAATTTGCACATAACAGCTGCACATATTATGTTGTATATACTGTAGTAATATAGCTGTACATACACTTGTCAATTTGTATATTGCATTCACTACTTTTTAAAATATATTTATTATCTGTTTTTTCAGTTCTGTCTGTAATTTTGTTGCACTGTAGAAGCTATGTCATGAAAACAAATTCCTCGTATGTGTGAACATACCTGGCAATAAAGCTCTTTCTAAAAATAAAAATTCTAAATAAATCTTGGATAGATACATTATAAGCATTATAATTCACCAAAACATTTAAATTGCATACTTTACTTTACCTTGTGTGGTTTTAAACCTTCTTTTTTCTGTTGAAAATAAAGGAAGATATTTAAAAAAAAAATGCTGGTTGCTGCATGCCAAAAAAACTTCTGTAGTAGGAAAAAAAACCATTACTATGGAAGTCAATGTGCCCAAGCATCTAGTATTTTTCAAAATATCTTATAGTGTGTTCAACAGAAGAAAAAGCTCACAGTTGAAAGAATCTCAAATAGGTTTTGAACAAGAACTATCCCTTTAAGATAACCACTTCTGTAAGCCGTTAAATGAACAGGCCAACCACCAAGTCGCACCTGTTACTAAACTGAGTTGTCAAACTTTGTAACCAAAGAATCGACAGCATCATCTTTCCAAAATCTACCCTTAATCAATGCGAACAGACTTTTCTTCTTCTTCGACAGTAAAAACACACACAGCTGTCTGTTGCGGCGCGTTTGGCCACGGGGAAGCGAGTCCTCACAGCTCTCTGCTGCGTCCTTTCTCTGTGTGGCAGAAATCGTGGAGCATTGTTCAATCACAAGCTGTGCTTTCAAGCACCATCTCTCCTTTTATTATTCGCAGATTGCGTCAGTCCCCCTGCAGGGCCACTCTAGACCCTGAAGGGTTCTTGGGATACCTCCCATGGGGCTACTTCTGCTAAACTGTTTAAATGGCAGTATCCACTTAAGGCTGTGTTTGTTTGCCTCCCTTTTATTTACTTCTTTCATTCTCTGCTTTTTTATTCATCAAAAGACACAGTTGCCGGATTAACATTAAGAACACACTTCTGGGAATTTACAAGAAGATGTTGTAGAAGGTAACGATGAAAACGGCATCTTGTTTCAATGTCAAACGATGTGCAACATGCTTTATTAAGTGTTGGCAGTTGTCCAATAAACATCTTTTTTTTGACAGATGTGTTCAGAGGTACGCTTTCAATGGGAATTTGTGCTTTTTTTTCTCTTAAGAGATCCAACTCTTAAAACAAGGCACTGCAGGCAAAACAGTTTTTTTTTCTTCATAAAGTGTTTTTTTTTTTCAGCCTAAACACACTTACTGTATGTGCATTTTTTGTTACACGTTATTAATGTTTGTCTGTACATTTCAATTACAATACATACTTTTTTTTCTCAAGGCTGTTTTATTAAAATTAATTTATTTTCCTTCTGCACTGAGACATAAATCTACACTTCAGCAGGTCTTACAGCAGGTCACAGAAAACATCACAGAGGGTTCTATTCATGCATAGCTTTTCAAATTATAAACATTTTATTCTTTATTCATTCATTCATTTTCTTTTCGGCTTAGTCCCTTTAATAATCCGGGGTCGCCACAGCGGAATGAAACACCAACTTATCCAGCACATGTTTTACGCAGCGGATGCCCTTCCAGCTGCAACCCATCTCTGGGAAACATCCATACACACTCATACACTACGGACAATTTAGTCTACCCAATTCACCCTGTACCACATGTCTTCAAATCAAACCAAATCAAATCACTTTTATTGTCACATCATCAGCAGCACGTGTGCTATGATGAGTGAAAAGATTAGGTGCTGGCTCCAGACAGTGCAAAATACAGACAGTGTAAATACAACGACAGTGCAAAATACAGACAGTGCAAATACAACGACAGTGCAAAATACAGACAGTGTAAATACAACGACAGTGCAAAATACAGACAGTGTAAATACAACGATAGTGCAAAATACAGACAGTGCAAAATACAGACAGTGTAAAATACAGACAGTGTAAATACAACGACAGTGCAAAATACAGACAGTGTAAATACAACGATAGTGCAAAATACAGACAGTGCAAAATACAGACAGTGCAAAATACAGACAGTGCAATATACAGACAGTGCAAAATACAGACAGTGCAATATACAGACAGTGCAAAAATACAGACAGTGCAATATACAGACAGTGCAGGATACAGACAGTGCAGTATACAACAACATTCTCACAAAAAACAAGACAATGTAAAATTGGCAATGTTGACAGCGATACGTAGGCAGTATTGTTTTAAGTATGGATTTGTTAAAGTGCAGTGCATGCTACATCTTGACGGTGTGCAGTGCGGGGTATGGAAGAGTTTGTGTGGGGTGTGTTAGGTGTTCATCAGCCTGATAGTCTGAGGGAAGAAACTTTCCTTCAGTCGGCTGGTGCGTGACCGGATGCTGCGGAACCTTCTGCCTGAGGGTAGCAGAGAGAAAAGTCTATGGCTTGGGTGGCTGGAGTCGCTGATGATTCTCTTGGCTTTCCTCATGCACCTCCTGGTATAGATGTCCTGGAGGGAGGGAAGCTCACCTCCTACTACACGTCCAGCAGTTCGCACAATCCTTTGTAGACCTTTGCGATTGCTGCTGGTGCTGCTTCCGTACCAGGTGGTGATGCAGCCAGTGAGGATGCTCTCCACAGTGCAGGTGTAGAACGAGCGGAGGATGTGGGGGCTCATTCCAAACCTCCTGAGACGCCTGAGGAAGAAGAGACGTTGTTGTGCCTTCCTCAGCACTGCGTCTGTGTGGGCAGTCCATGTCAGATCCTCAGCGATGTGTACTCCAAGAAACTTGAAAGTGCTGACTCTCTCCACTGGTGTCCCGTTGATGGTGATGGGAGTGTGTTCTTTCTTCTCTCTCCTGAAATCCACCACCAGCTCCTTGGTTTTGCTGATGTTGAGTGAGAGGTGGTTTTCCTGACACCACTGCGTCAGAGCGTGCACCTCCTCTCTGTAGGCCGTCTCATCATTATCGTTGATTAGGCCCACCACCGTTGTGTCATCAGCAAATTTAACGATGACATTGGAGCTGTGTTTGGATGTACAGTCATGTGTGTACAGGACTGTGGGGGAAACTTTGGACTGTGGGGGAAACCGCCGCACCCGGAGGAAACCCACGCGAACGCAGGGAGAACATGCAAACTCCATACAGAAACGCCAACTGACCCAGCCAAGGCTCGATCCGGCGACCTTCTTGCTGTGAGGTGAAAGCACTACCTACTGCGCCACTGCGTCGCCTTTATTCTTTATATAAAAAAAACACAAAAGTATTTATTTTCAGGGTGTTTGCAGTATTATGGAGTGATCAGATCAGAAAGTTCAGATTTTTTTACTAGAACTGTATGCAAATTAGCACATATTTAAAGGGATAGTTTACTCAAAACTTCAGAAATCCAGTCATCATTTACTCACCCTTTGCTTGTTGCAAGAAAGCAGAAAACCTGTAACTATTGACTTCCATAGTAGTAGAAACAAATACAAAGGAAGTCAATGGTTACAGGTTTTGAGAATTTTTCAAAATATCTTCTTTCAAGAGTTCACACTTAGCTGATTATTGATTATAAAGCAAGTTTGGTATGCTGTCCCAGGAGAGAGCCCTGAGCTCATGAGATCCTAGAGCCTGGGGCTCCCTCCCATTTACAGGGTGATAGGGGAGTTTGAGCTCAGTTACTGATTTTAGCCTAGGATTTCAGGAATTTTTTAGGATTTCCCAAATTTGTCTCAGATGACAATATCATGGCTGTAATCTCATAATGTGAGCAGGGCTTTAGTGTTCAACAGAATAAGGCAACTCAAGGGTTTGGAACAACTTGAAGGCGCATAAATGTTGATTAATTGTTTGGGTGAACTATCGCTTTAAATAAACAATGACTTATTATTTGCATATTTAAACATAACATTTTAGAAAACTTGTAATACAAAACCATTCGACTTGGGAAAACACAGAAAAAAATTGGATTTGCTAAATTTTTTCAAGCTTAGTGGTTGCAAACAACTTATATGGGCTGAATTTAAACAAAAAAAATAAGTTGAACATGACTAAATTTAATTAGTTTGTTTAAATTCAGCCCATATAAATAGTTTGCAACCACTTACCTTAAAACAATTGAGTAAATCCAATGAATCATTTTTTTTCAGTGTAGTTATTTTTTTATTTACCCTATTCACCAGCAGTGTTTAGCCAAAAACGCCTCACTTTTCTCACCATCTGAGGAACTCTTTTGTAAACTTCCAACAGACTTGTTGCTGGTTACTGTAAATGTTGTCAAAGAAAATAGGCAATTAAAACAATTCCCTTTAGCATAAACAGTCATTTACACACTTCTCGTCTGCCTAGGGGTGATGTTCAAACAAGTTCTCCATACTCCTCCCGTGTCTTATTCCTCATGCTATCCACTAGGTTTAATGAAACAGCTAAAGATAGCTCCTGGCTCTAGGCCTGTCTTTCCAGTGAGGTGTTGTGCGCAGGAAGATGGCTCTGTTTCAAGGTATCGGATTGCCATGTGACAGGACCGGCTGGTAACATAAACCCTGCATCTGTGACCCGGTCAAGTTTAATGAGTGAGCTTGTCAGCACTCATGTTTTGTACACAGTCTTATCTGTCTACAGTTACATCTTTTCACCTGCAGCCCTGCACTGATTGGCTGGAGGCTGTCAGCACCCGGAGAAAATGGCTGACGGTTTTATTGTAGCTGTTATTTCTGTTTGTTTTTCTTAATCGTAGTAAACAGGGTGTGAAAATGCTTGAGTGGCAAAAAGATTGTATCTGTTTATGGTTCTTTTCTTCTGTATGCGTGTTTGTTGTTGTTTTTTTCCTTTGTGTCTGTGAAGGCCATGGCTTTTCATGTGTGATCGGATGTAGCCATCAAGCGGTGGCACACAATAAAGAGATGTATAAGGTGACAGGTGACAGACTCCTGTAAGAAAATGATTGGGAGATGCTGGAACCCTCATTATTGTGACTGTAGAAAGGAAATGCTACCTTTACATTTTATTTTATTTTATTTTTATTCTATTTGATTTATTTATTTATTTTTTATATACATAAGACGTGCATATATTTAAATATTTAAATGTTTATGCTAATTATTAATTAGTATTTTTATTTTATTTTATTTTTTCATAACACCTGTGCAATTTTGCTAGACCAGACTAAAAAAACTACATTTATTTTGCTAATTTTTATTTTATTTTATTTTATTTTATTTTATTTTATTTTACTTTACTTTACTTTACTTTACTTTACTTTACTTTACTTTTATTTTATTTTCCATAAGACGTGTTTAATTTTGCTAGACCAGCTTAATCCTTTATGAACCCTTAGTATTTTTCTTTCATTTTTATTATTTAAATGTTTATGCTAACTATTAATTCGTATTTTATTTTATCCATAACACCAATGCAATTTTGATAGACCAGCCTAAAATACTACATTTAATTTGCTAATTTTTATTTATTTATTTATTTATTTTGTAATTATTTATTTATTTAATTTTATTTTAGTCATAAGACGTGCAATTTTGCAAGACATCTAATCATTTGTGAACCCTTAGTATTTTATTTTTCATTTTTATTATTTAAATGTTTATGCTAATTATTAATTAGTATTTTTATTTTATTTTATTTTATTTTATTTTATTTTATTTTATTTTATTTTATTTTATTTATTTTATTTTATTTTATTATTCCATAACACCTGTGCAATTTTGCTAGACCAGATAAAAAAACTACATTTATTTTGCTAATTCTTAATATGTTTTATTTTAATTTAATTTAATTTAATTTAATTTAATTTAATTTAATTTAATTTAATTTAATTTAATTTTTAATTTATTTTATTTTATTTTATTTTAATTCCATAAGACCAGTCTAATCATTTGTGAACCCTTAGTATTTTTATTTTTATTATTTAAATGTTTATGCTAATTATTAATTCGTATTTTATTTTATCCATAACACCAATGCAATTTTGGTATAGACCAGCCTAAAATACTACATTTAATTTGCTAATTTTTATTTTATTTATTTATTTATTTATTTATTTTATTGTATTTTATTTTATTTTGTAATTATTTATTTATTTATTTTATTTTATTTTATTCATAAGACGTGCAATTTTGCTAGACATCTAATTATTTTTATTATTTAAATGTTTATGCTAATTATTAATTAGTATTTTTTTTCATACACCTGTGCAATTTTGCTAGACCAGGCAAAAAAAAACACTACATTTATTTGCTAATTTTTATTTTATTTTATTTTATTTTATTTTATTTTATTTTATTTTATTTTATTTTATTTTATTTTAGTTTATTCACCAGTGCAATTTTGCTTTGCCTTTGTACACAATTAATACAGCACATAATAATAATAAGAAGAATAATAAGAATAATAATTATTATTGTTATTATTATTATTATTAGTAGTAGTAGTAGTAGTAGTAGTAGTAGTAGTAGTAGTATTTGTGTATCATAGTCTACATTTCTAGTTTAGTGTAAAAACTACATTTTCCATCATCCTCAGTTTCAGCACAATAATGGTAAAGTATATTAATAAAGCATCATGGATTAAAAATGAAAAAAGACCAAATTAGTTTATACCAAGTCCCTTGAGCACTAGATTCTTGCATTGTATTTAATCGGCATAGCTGGAGTATAAAGCGCTGATATTTTATGAAGCATTGACTTTTCCAGAGAACTCATAAATGAGGCAGATAATGTTGACTGGGAATGTTTATCCGTTTAGTATAGTAGACGATGCAAAGTTTCTGCAAGTAGATTGTAAATCAATGCCTTTCTCAAGTGTCTGTATTGCAGAACAGCACTTAAATAAACACTGTATTGAAGACTACAGTCATCCACTTATATTTACAAAAACAGTATATCAAAACATGCTCATGTTACAGGCAAACATGGAAATTAATGCATCTTGAAGGCCATCCCATTTCTCTGTCTTTAAGAGAGTCGTCATTGGCGCCCTTTTAAAGTTAGATCAATCCATAGTCTCTGCACGATTGATTGATCCAAAGAGTGAGAGGTTCATAACAGGCCGGTCCAGTCGCAGAGTTGTTTTCTAGGAGACCGCTAACACACTCGGAGCTGGTAATTGCAGCTTGGCTTTCTCTTGCATGCTCTCTCTGCTCTTGTCATTTCACATCAGAGGTGCAATGGCTCACGACGCTTGACGACTAATCCAAATTTCTGACGATTAGATTATCTTGTCACCACAGCAATATTCACACCTTTCCGTCAATTGATTTGTTAATAAATGAAGTGGTGCTCTCAAAAATCCGTCGCCTCTAGTCTGAGCCGGATCTGAGGTCAGTGAATATGCAGGGCTTAGCAATGTCAATGCTTTTCTGGCTTAGTGTTTTAAGTTCACCATGTTATCATTTACTCCCCTTTATGTCATTTCCACCCATGTATGCATTTCAGAACATGCTAAAAAAAAAAAGGTATGTTATAGCAATACCAATACAGATGATGCATTATTTGAAGGCCGAACAAGGCACAACAAAAGCCATCCAATTTCTTGTACTTCTTCAATTGCTGCCTCTAAATGCCTGGTTTGTTTTCTGGACAATGCAGGATTCAGCTGATGGACCCTTTGAAGGATTCAACCTTTAAATTGTGACACATTTTATGCGAATCTGTCTGCAGATTTCAAAAACCCTTGTTATTTGCGACACAAGTGGCCATTATGTGAACTGCAGTCTTTATACCCTTATTGCAAAGCCTACGCCTTCCCCTTGGACTCTTGAAGAGTGTGAAGTTATGGATGAAATTATTCCCCTAAGAAATGGGAGACCACTACTACACATGCACACGTCTTCATATTGTAACTAGCTAACATTCCATGATATGACATCTGTGGTAGTGTTTCTAAAAAATGCAAGCACAGTAACGTTTAACAGAAAATTGTTTTGCGATGTATTTAGATGAATGCTGTTCATTTTCAGATTGAAAGCATAAGAGCCTCTAGGATTTCTCCGGCATCTCTGTTATGATTGGTTGATCATTTTGCAAGAAGCACAAAACTCACTCACTCACTCACTCACTCACTCACTCACTCACTCACTATCCTTCTGCTTAGTTCCGGATTTATCAGAGGTCGCCACTGTGGTATGAACCACCAATTACTTTTGAACCAATTAATTATATGTTTTATGCAGGATGAAAGTACAACACTGTACGTGTATTTTATACAGTGCTAATACTAACAGATGTAACCACACAAAAAAGCAACATTAATATTATATGCTCTGTAAAAAGCGAATTCCCTGCCACCAGACTGACCTATTCTATCAAGTCATTATCAAAATTTAAAATATTTTGTGTAATATTTTGCAGCAATTATCAGGGAGTATAATTTAGCAAAATTAAGCTATTTTTTAAGCTATTAAATTAAATTGTTTTTTGAAGATCATGACCATAACGCATTAATGCTGTTATGAATGCAATAAATCAGATGCTTGTTTGTAATAATTCTTGTTATTATGGCAATGTTTTTGTTACCTTTGTGGGTCTCCTTGCTTGCTTTTGCATCCATGTTGCTGTTGTATCACTGGTGTATCAAGGAAAACTCTTTTTTATAGTGTGGTTCTGAAAAATATTTGTTTGAATGACTTTTTTGCACATGAAATGGAGGGGAAGTGAAGGGGCTAAGGGGCAGAATTGGGATTGGGCCTCAATACTTGTGTTCACATCCATGCACACCCCTCCCTTTGTGGGTCTGCTTTCTTGCTTTCGCATCCGTGTTGCTGCTGTCACTGGTGTATCAAGGAAAAATGATAGAAGGTCTAAGGCAGGGATCACCAAATCTGGAGGTCTGATGTCCTGAAGATTTTAGCTCCAACCCTAATCAAAGACACCTGAACAAGCTAATCAAGGTCTTAAGCTGCGGTCACACTGGATTTTTCCCTCCATAGACTTCCATTCATACGCACGCGAATGCGTCAGCCCGGAAACCCAAGGTCATGCGTCAGATTTCGCAGGTTGCTGCACTGCAAAGTTCAAGCTTGGTGAACTCTGACCTGCGAAATCGCATCACTTGACTGTGTGAGACCAATCCAGGTGCAAAACATGACCTCTCTGAACAGAAATCTAAAACATGGAGCAATCGCTCGCTTTTTTAATGCCTAATCATCTTGTTTAATCCTGCCCCTTTTCACAGCGCCGTGCGACAGAATTTTGCAAGCTCAAACTCTAGTGTGACTGCAGCTTTACTAGGTATACTTGAAACACCCAGGCAGGTGTGTTGAGGCAAGTTGGAGCTAAACCCTGCAGGGCACCGGACCTCCAGGAACGAGATTGGTGACCCCTGGTCTAAGGGGTAGAATTGGGATTGGGCCTCATTACTTGTGTCACACTCACATACATGTATTGTATTGGTATCAGCTTAAAAATCATATTTTTAATGTTATTGTTATCAGTCCAATAAAAAAAAAAAAGATCATCATGATACTTTAAAGCTGATAAATTAGGGCTTTTTCCACCGGTTTGTCCACTTCAGATGCATGGTGCTTGGTGTAAGGGTTTATATTTCTTCCTTTTGCACATTAGAAGAGTTTTTTGCTTGAGGGACAACAAGACAAGTAATGCTTAGATTCATATATAAATATGTACTGCACGCTTTCCTCTCAGCAACCCAATTACACATGGGCCGGTATAAGTTTCTAATGGTATGAAAACCCTAGATAAATTATATCACGGTGTTATGATTATTGCTCTTAAAATATATTCTTTGTTTAATGTCTAGGTCAAAAACAACAACTTTTTTCCGCTTCGAACACAATGGCTGCATCCGAAACTGCATACTTCCATACTATATAGTACCCTAAAATCTAGTAGTATGTGCGAATTCATAGAATTCAAAAAACAGTATGCGAGAAGTACCCTGATGACCTACTACTTCCGGCGAGATTCTGAATTGCGCATACTGTTGTCCTAAAAAACTTTTTTGGTTTGTTTTGTGGCCCTTGTATGTCTCCTTGCTTGTATCAAAGGACACTCTTTAGTTTGTAGTGTGGTCCTGAAAAAATATTTGTTTGAATGACTTAATGGCACTTTAACCTACCCCATACATCTCAAGCAAAAGAGAATTGGGATACCCCTACCACTTCACATGTGCACACAAGATGGATGGGTAAGGGAAATGAAAGTAGTAAGTCTTAAGGGGTTAAATTGGGATTACGTAAGCCTCATTGCTTGTGTTCACACTCATTCACATATATCGTACTGTATCAGCTAAAAAAGTGTATTCTAAACATAATTGTTATCAATCTACTATGAAAATGATCATCCTGATACTTTAAATTAGATAAATTAGGACTTATTTTCTCTGGTTTACATTTCAGATGCATTGTGCTTGGTGTAAGGGTTTATGTTTCTTCCTTTCGCATGTTAGAAGAGTTTTTGCTTGAGGAACAACAAGACAAGCAATGCTTAGAATAATATATAAATATGTACTGCACACTTTCCTCTCAGAAAGCCAATTACGCATGGACTGGTATAAGTTTCTAATGGTATGAAAGCCTTGGATAAAAATATCACAGTTCAGTTTCACAGTGTTACGATTACTGCTCTTAAAATATATTATTTTTAAATGTCTGGGTAAAAAACAACAACTTTTTTCTGCTTTGAATGTAATGGCTGCATCCCAAATTGCATACTTTCATACTATATAGTACACTAAAAACATTATGCGAGCTGATTAGTATGTGCGAATTCATAGAATTCAAAAAACAGTATGCGAGAAGTACCCGGATGACCTACTACTCCCGGCAACATTCTGAAGTGTGCATACTGTTGTCCTAAAAAACAAACAAAACATTTTTGGTGGTTTTGACTTTTCCAAACCGCGGTATACCTTAAAAATGATTATCGTCCCATGCCTAAACCCAATAAATGCAAATAAAAGCAGCAGTTAAGAAAATATCTGATCATAGCGAAGTGGCTGTGTTTGCATAACAAATTTAATTTAATAATGACAAAATGATCAGATATCCTAACCAAAAAAGACAAGTTCAAGAAAATAAAAGAATAGTTTCAGTCACGTTCCCACATTTACTGCCACCATCATGAAAAATCCAAAGCAGGGGTTGATGTTTTCATAACAAACAAAAAGTATAGTGAAGCCAAAGTGGAGGTCACATTGCCAAAAACAAAAACTCATATGGAATTGTATTGCTAACTGCTGGGAAGGCGGGAGCAGCAGTCAATCATTCCTCTTTATAGGAAGAAAAAATTGGAGGGCAGAAAGGAGAGAGAAATCTATTGACTCAGACCCTTTCGCTCCCTCAATCTCCCATTTGAAGGTGGAAATTTAAGCACGTTTGAAGGCAAGGTCGGCCGAGTTTATAGCTTTAGATTATGCAATTGTTTCTTCAGGGCTTTGCTGATTAATTCCATACTCTGGCTGACAGGTTCTTAATGCACAGCGGACAGGGCTGCTGCGGGACGTTCTGACAGCAAAGCATTAAGCAAACCTCGCTTTTCTCAATTGATACGCACACATAAAGAAAGATCCACGTAGCTGACCCTGAGAGAAATGGAAATGGAGAGAGAGAGCGAGTCACCTTGGAGTGAAAGACAATTGTTCTGAGCGCTGGCACAACAGTAATGCACGAAGGCTTTTATGTGTGAACGTGTGTGTGTGTGTTTTTGTGTGTGTGGCATCTCTTTCTGGAGCTGTTTGGAGAGCAGTCTAGCGGCTTAACAATGCTTTCTTTCATTACTGTATTGAATCATATTATATATTTAATTTTCTGCTTTGCTTATGAATTGTTTATCATCTCCCCGTGACCTAAATTCTAGGCTCTGTTGCTCTGTTGAGTCAGTTGGCAACATTTTAATCTTTATCAAAGCGTGTTGGATTGTAGAGGAAGGCTGCTGCGCTAATGAATGGACTCTAATGGTCCCACGGTTTCTGAATTCTATGCCTGGCTCATGGGAAACACTTTATGTGATCTTTGGTCTGGTATAGATTATATCATGTGTTTGGAAAGAAAAAAAATGTGTTGATGTGGTTTGCTGTAAACTAATTTGGAAGGAGATCTGAAACTCATTTGCTGTGCTTGTTTCCAGAATGCTCCAGGAGTGGAGATGTTTAACCACCCTCCTTTCATTATGCATGACAAAAAGCTCTAGTAAGTTAGGCATTTTGTAATTAGTGGTGCTTGCTCAAAGGCTCGTGCTATCATTCATGCTCAGGGATTTGGATGGACCCCTTACCATGAGAACTGCATCTTCAGCATAGGCCTGGCTACCGCAAACAAACTAGCAACCCCCCAGAACACTCTAGAAACTGTTATGCCCTAACAACTTTCCATGACATTCTAGCAACCATTCCATTAAATCATCTAGCAATCATTTTATGAACTATCTTGAACACCTTAGAAGCCTCCCATACAGAACACCCTAGCAACGACCTTATTTTCCTCAACAAACGTCCATTACATGATGTGAACCACCTAGATCACACAACTGTATCCATAGGAACCAAATAGAACAATCCAACAGCCAATTCCCCCAACACAAAAGCAACCAACTACACTGTAGAAAACCCAACAAGCCCCCGAAAACCAAGAGTACAGCCTGACAACCCAATAAACACAACAAACCCTCATCTGCTAATTAACAAAACTGCTGCTAATTAACAAACGCCAAGTAACACAATAAACCATTCCAACAATTCAAAACAACAAAACACCCCTGCAGTCTTCTGAACACCGTAGAACACCCCAACAACTCCCTAAACACATAGATGCCACAACAAGCCCCTCAAACTCAATAGAACAATCTAACAACACCCTGAACACAACAGAACCTTCACAACCCTTTAGAACACCAGACAAACTCCCAGAACACATCAGGTCACCATAGCAAGACCCTGAACTCAATAGAACACCTTTACAACTCCCAAGAACACACAATCAGCACCATGGCAACACCCCAAACACAATAGAAAAGATGTACAACCTCCAAGAACACAACAGGACACCATAGCAAGACCCTGAACACAATAAAACACCTTTACAACACCCAAGACCACATAACCAAAACCAAAAACACAACAGGACACCCTAGCAACACCGTAAACACAATAGAACAGACGTACAACCCCCAAGAACACCCAACCAACTACAAGCTACTACAAGCCCCTAAACTCAACAGAACAATTGAACAACACCCTGAACACAACATAACTTTTACAACCCTTTAGAACATCAAAAAACAAAACTGAATACAACAGGACACCATAGCGAGACCCTGAACACAATAGAACTCCTTAACAACCTCCAAGAACACATGATCACAACCAAAGCACAACAGGGCACCATAGCAACACCCCAAACACAATAGAACAGATTTACAGCCCTCAAGAACACCCAACCAATCCCCAGAAGACAACAGAACACCCTAGCAAGACCCTGAACATAATAGAACAGATGCACAACCCCCAAGAATACCCAACCAACCCCCAGAACACAACAGGACAGCCTATCTACACCCTAAACACAATAGAACATCTACACTCAGCTAACCCACAGCAAGCACAACAGGACACCCTAGCATCACCCTGAACTCCAAAGAACACCTTTACAATACCCAAGAACGCACCTCTAGCATACAGAGAACACAACAGGTCACCATAACAACACCCCACATTAGCAACCCAATAGACACAATAGAACACTCTGACAAGCTTCAGAACACCCTAGCAACATCCTGAACAGAACAAAACACCCTTGCATGCCCCCAGAACACCTTAGCAACCCAATGGACACAATAGAACACCCTGACAAACTCCAGAACACCCTAGCAACATCCTGAACAGAACAGAACATCCTTACAAGCCCCCAGAACACCTTAGCAACCCAATGGACACAATAGAACACCCTGACAAACTCCAGAACACCCTAGCAACATCCTGAACAGAACAGAACATCCTTACAAGCCCCCAGAACACATTAACAACACAATAGACACAATATAACACCCTTACAAGCTCCAGAACCCCCTAGCAACACCCTGAACAGAACAGAACACTCCTACAAGCCCCCAGAACAACTTAGCAACCCAATGGACACAATATAAGACCATAACAACCTGATGAACACAATAAAAGACCCTAACAACCTGATGAACACAATTAAACACCATAGCAGAACACAGTAGCTACTGACTAGCGTATTCTAACAATCCCCTGAACTCAATATAACACCGTAACAACACCAGGACATAATATGACACCTTTACAAACCCTATCACCAATTGCAATTTAAAAAGCAACATTTTCACAGGCAAACAACACTGACATTTTTTTTATGGAAAAAAATCTGGTTCTATATATAGTGGCAGTACGTCATTTACAAGTTTTTCACATAGTGTGTGTTTAAAAAAAAAAAAACGTGGGAACATGAATGTTTTCGAGGTCAACAGCTACGCACAGTCTCTCGTTCCCATCTCTTTCTAAACTGCAGCTAATTAATCTTTTGCTGTTCACTTGGATTACAGGGTTGAGGTCGGGAGCCTTTGCGGGCCAATCAGAGATTAACACCTCACTCTTCATCTCCTTCACTCCTTTAAACATTGTGTTGGACAAATAGCATGCTCTCTATTGAGTCTTCACCTCCATTACTTTGTTTTCAAACTACCTAGATATTTAATACATTTTTAAACGGATTTCACACGACGGCCTGGCGGTCTGTAGAGATTGTTCCTGCGTGACGGCAGGAAAG
This sequence comes from Danio kyathit, assembly GCA_903798195.1. Lineage (NCBI taxonomy): Eukaryota > Metazoa > Chordata > Actinopteri > Cypriniformes > Danionidae > Danio > Danio kyathit. The sequence goes on along the minus strand of LR812529.1, from coordinate 37,344,881 downwards.
CAGTTTGGCGTGAAACAAGCCTCTATTTTGAGAGAGCGTGTGAACTGCTGTGTTAGGCGTTTCAGGGAGGAGAGGAGGAGAAAAGCAATATTTCAGTCCCCGAGGCTGAACATGTCACAGATGTGATTTGGTGATACTAACACAAATGGTCCAGCGACAACAATAGCATCTCGTTTAAAACTTCCCATCTTCTATGTGCTTCAAGGCCCAAAAATATACCTTTATTTATTTATTTATTTATTTATTTATTTATTTATTTATTATTCATTTATTTATTTATTCATTTATTTATTTGATTATTCATTCATTGCAATTTTGCTAGACCAGCTTTATCATTAGTAAACCCTTAGTAATTTTCTTTTCACTTTTATTATTTAAATATTTGTGCTAATTGTTAATTAGTATTTTATTTTATCCTAGACCAGCTAGACCAGCCTTAAAATATTTAATTTTATTTTATTTTATTTTATTTATTTTATTTTATTTTATTTTATTTTATTTTATTTTATTTTATTTTTAAATTTATTTCGTTATTTTATTTTATTTTAATTTTGTTTTGAATTGTTTTGTTTTGTTTTATTTAGTTTTTTATTTTATTTTAGTTTAGTTTATTTTATTACAAATTTGAAATGTGCTATTAAAAAAAATACTATTTTATTTTATTTTTTTTCCAAATGGTTTAACATTAGACATTTAAGTTTAACATTTCTTTACATTTTATTTAAAAGAAACACTTCTTCTAAAATAATCTACAGTATGTCGCTAAATCCTTGTAAACAATATTTTAAATATATATTGATATTTTCTCACACACTTTTGAAACTGGATTTGTTTCATAAAGACGTATATGTACACTTATTGATATTGCAGAATGAAGCATTAATCATTTTTGTCATCTGAAAAGTATTTTAAGATGATTTAAAAATGCGAAGAAAAAAAAGAACTTGCAATATTCTTTGAGAAAAAAAAGAAGCTTCCATTAGCAATAGCTGTGTTGATAAAAGCATGCTCATATGAGAGATGAGAGGCCAGCTCATATACTCATCACTGCTCATTGATGCATTAGTATTTTCAGCATTCAGACCTCTGAGAGGGAAGCACATAAATAATCCATCATTTCTTGAGTTCATTCATTCATTCAGCCACATCAGACTTCCCGAAAAAGTGTGTAAGATTTATTAAGATACATTTAGAACTTGTGTCATCAGTATATGGGTGTGTTTTGGACTTTATTTATCATATATTACTGTTACTGTATATTTATGGTACACTGAAAAAAAATGGTTTATTGGATTTACTAAATTTATTAAGGTAAGTGGTCGCAAACAATTGATATGGGCTGAATTTAAGCAAACAAATTAAGTTGAACATTACTAAATTTAAATTGTGTTTAAATTTAGCTCATATAAATTGTTTGCAACCATTTACCTTTTACCATTTTTTTCAGTGTATATTAAAAGCTTTCGTTTCACATCGAGATGTAAATATCACTTAGTATAAAATATTCCATTAATAGTGCTAACATATATTTGCCATAAAATTTATATTTTTTTTAATTGAAAAAAAATTATGTGGATATAAATATTATGAGATATTGAACATTTTATCTTACAATTTACTGTGCTTTACATTGACACCATGCTGCAGCTTCTTTTATTTTAAATCTAAAATCAATGATGATTCTAAAGCAAAACCAGGTAAAGCTCTAATTTAGCCAGTTTCTCCCCAAAGAGGTCCACATTTACTGGTTTTGCTACATTTCTGGGGACATTTGGTCCCCTTAATGTAAGGAATACAAGGTAAACACACACACAAACAACTAACTTTATGGAGACTTCCCATAGATGTAATGATTTTTATACTCTACAGACTGTACAGTATATTCTATCCCCCTACCCCTAAACCCAACCATCACTGGAAACAATCTGCATTTTTACATTTTCCAAATACTTCATTATGTGTGATTTATGAGCCATTTTTCTCATGGAAACCAAAAAAATGTCTCTATGAGGTCCAAATTTGCTGGTATTGCTACTTGTGGGGAAATTTGAGCCTACCCCAACCCTACCCCTAAACCCAACCATCACAGGAAACAATCTGCATTTTTAGATTTTCCAAATACTTCATTATGTGTGATTTATGAGCCATTTTTCTCATGGAAACCAAAAAAAATGTCCCCATGAGGTCCAAATTTACTGGTAGTGCTATACTTGTGGGGGCATTTGAGCCTACCCCAACCCTACCCCTGAACCCAACCTTTACAGGGAACAGTCTGCATTTTTATATTTTCCAAATACTTCATTATGTGTGATTTATGAGCCATTTTTCTCATGGAAACCAAAAAAATGTCTCTATGAGGTCCAAATTTGCTGGTATTGCTACTTGTGGGGACATTTGAGCCTACCCCAACCCTACCCCTAAACCCAACCATCACAGGAAACAATCTGCATTTTTATACTTTCAAAATACTTCATTATGTGTGATTTATGAGCCATTTTTTTCATGGAAACCAAAAAAAAATGTCCCTATGAGGTCCAAGTTTGCTGGTTTTGCTATACTTGTGGGGACATTCGAGCCTACCCCAACCCTACCCCTAAACCCAACCTTCACAGGAAACAATCTGCATTTTTATACTTTCAAAATACTTCATTATGTGCTATTTATGAGCCGTTTTCCTCTTAGAAATAAAAAAAATGTCCCCATGAGGTCCAAATTTACTGGTATCGCTATACTTGTGGACTTGTATTTGATTCCTCTCAATGTAAGGAATACAAGGTACACACATACACACGTAGAGACACTAATGTCGCCTTGGCCAAACGCAGCATGGCTCTCATGACACCTGTGGGTGGCTTAAGCAAAGCTGCTGGATAGCCTGAGCTCCTAAATCACTAACAGGTGGTCCAAACCATGTCTGCGCTTGCCTGTTTTTCAGTGGATGTCTTTTCTGAGGACAGATTAAGAGATCTTTGACCCGCTGCACACCCTATTTAACACCTTCTTTAGCAGCGTTAACCCTATTGGTGAGAGCAGTAAGGCTATTGTCGGGGGGGTTAACATGCTTAACTAGCTTGAGCTTGGCGCGCCTGTTATCTGCTTTACGTTTGAAAGACGAGCGCGTGTCTTTACCTCAGCTCAACTCCGGATCCATCTTCCACACGCAGCCTCTCAGATACTTATCCAGCGCTAATTTGATCTTATGCGTCGAGGCCGGAGGATCCCGACCGCAGCTCCATTTAACTTCCCAGCTCCAGCCTTTTAACAGCGAGCAGATAGGGCCGATATCGAGGGCCGACGTCTAGTTGGATGTGTTTTGTGGTTTGGCTTGAAGTTTTTTTCGAAAGGCCTCTGTGAGGTAAAATGGAAAAAGTAATAACGGAGGCTCCAGCAACATGGAGAACGGCAAGTTTGATGCACAAGTTGAGCGTTTAGCAAGGCTTGGGTTTCGGATCATCTTTCAGTCTTCAGCAAGCTATTAAAGAGTGAAGGAAGCGCCAGTTTATGAGTTTGATTCCTGCATTTATGAGATTAATTTGAAGTAATTTGGATTAGGAAGTAGCTAAAAAAATATCTTTTTATTTGAGTTCAAGTTTGTATATTATATTATATTATATTAAATTATATTATATTATATTATATTATATTATATTATATTATATTATATTATATTATATTATATTATATTATATTATATTATATTATATTATATTATATTCTTTTTATTATTATAATATGTTATATTATATTATATTATATTCTTTTTATTATTATAATATGTTATATTATATTATATTATATTATATTATATTATATTATATTATATTATATTATATTATATTATATTCTTTTTATTATTATAATATGTTATATTATATTATATTATATTATATTATATTATATTCTTTTTATTATTATAATATGTTATATTATATTATATTATATTATATACTTTTTATTATTGTATTATATTACATCATATTATATTATATTATATTATATTATATTATATTATATTATATTATATTATATACTTTTTATTATTATATTATATTATATTATAGCATATTTATTATATTATATTACATTATATTATATTATATTATAGTATATTACATTACATTACATTACATTACATTACATTACATTATATTATATTATATTATATTATATTATATTATATTATATTATATTATTTACTAAAACGTTTTATATTATGTTGTTATTTTATATTATTATTATATTATATACTGTATTATATTATTCATTCATTCATTCATTTTCTTTTCTGCTTAGTCCCTTTATTAATCTGGGGTCGCCACAGCGGAATGAACTGCCAACTTATCCAGCATATGTTTTACACAGCGAATGCCCTTCCAGCTGCAACCCATCACTGGAAAACATCCATACACACTCATTCACACACGTACACTACAGACAATTTAGCTTACCCAATTCATCTATACCGCATGTCTTTGGACTTGAAAACCCACGCGAACACGGGGAGAACATGCAAACTCCACACAGAAATGCCAACTGACCCAGCTGAGGCTCGAACCAGCAACCTTATATTATATTATATTATATTATATTATATTATATTATATTATATTATATTATATTATATTATATTATATCATATTATATTATATTATATTATATTATATCACATTATATATTTGCAGCATGCTGTGTTCACACCAGACGCGGTACACATAGATAAATTGTGCGTAGATAAACACGTGAACATTTTGAGTTTACTTGCTTCATTCGCGCATCAAATCCGCTTCATTCACATGTCAAATTCACTTCATGGGCAAGGACTTCTGTCTACCCACTGAGTCTAGCTTCGTTGCTAAATGGCTAACATGGATTTTATTAAGATCCCTTGGGACACCCTCAACAGGCACTATGTGTTAATCACACCCCTATGAGAGAAAGCTCCTGACTGGTTGACTAATGTACGCTGCAGTTCAGATTTTCCAACTTGTGCGATTCATGCATCAATCGCGCAAAACGCTCAACTCGCGGCGCTTCATTCTTGCAAAACCTGTCGGTCGCACCGCCTCATTCACGCGTATCGCGCTGCAGGATGTCTATTCGCGTCTTTGCATTAATTTAACATGTAAATCACTCGCGCTTGACGCTTCATCGCATCTGGCATCTTATATATATATATAACCATCAAAAAGCCTACTAATCTTCAAAAGAAGAGAACTTTAACAACTTAATTGCTTGTGGGATAAATTATAGTTTTTAACTTATTCCTTACATTTTCGAAGCCAATATTATCGACCTGATGGCAACAATTCGAAGGTGTACAGTAAGAATGCCCATTTAAAGGTCCCATAAAATTAGAATAAAGTTTTTTGATGTTAGTATTAGTATTGTTCGTTTTTAAGATATCTATAAGCTAGTGTTCTCAAAAACAGTGACAAAGCTCAATGTAAAGCTTGTAGTTTGTCACTTCTGCCCAAATGGACCAACATTTTTATTCATGTCAACCAATACTACAGTTTCTTATCACATCATAACCAATCAAATGCTCTCTATTATCTGACATGCCCCGCCCCCTTCAAGACGTTTCTCGTTAGCTTTTCATTTGATGCGCTTGAGCTCAACCATTCTCTCTGGCAGAGCTGTGATTAAACAAAACACTATTGGCTGTTTTTTTAAAGGGGAGGAGCTACACTATGCCTCACCCTCTATTCGTGTTTCAGTTGAGATTACAACATTGAATAAAAATGCACATTTCAAAGCACTTCACAGGACCTTTAACACTTTCTTAGCTCTCAATACCCTTCTTTAGTTTTGTTTTAATGTTATTCCGAAAGCAAAAATAAGCCCAAAACTGACGACAAAGTTCTATTTCGAAAGTCAGTCAAATGTGTAAAATACTTGATTTTGTTTGTTTATTTAAAAGTGTTTTACATTAGACTACCTACAGTAGCAGATATGGCCAATATTGAAAGCTGACATCTAGCTGGATGTGCTTTGTGGTTTTTCTTGAAGTCTTCAAAAGGCATCGGTGAGGTAAAATGGAAAAACTAATAATGGAGGCTCCAGCGATGCGGAGAATGGCAGGTTTGATGTACAGGTTGAGTGTTTGCAGGGCTTGGGTTACAGTTTTGTCTCTCAGTCTGGTTTGCTTGTCGTGCCTCATTGTCTTTAATAAGGAGACGTGTTTGGGATGAAGCGGGTTGATGTTGCTAGATCTGAGTGTATTGATTTTCCCTGTTCTAACTTTGTTCTAAAGCTTCTTAACTACTTCACATTGTGCTACATTTTGTTTATGTTTTGCTTCTTCTCAATATATATTTCTGGATTATTTACAGTAGGGTTGTCATATTTCTTGTTATTTGTTTGTAAATTGTCAGATAGGACAATGTTTTTTTCAGCAGGCGTCTATAGAGTGTCAAACAGTAGAAGATACAGTAGAACTAGAAACAATGGTTTGGATTATCAAATGCTTAAATGTCAATCGGATGGCACGGTGGCTCAGTGGTTAGCACTGTTGCCTCACAGCAAGAAGGTCGCTGGTTTGCGTTCTGGCTGGGCCAGTAGGCATTTCTGTGTGGAGTTTGCATGTTCTCCCCATGTTTGCGTGGGTTTCCTCTATGTGGTCCGGTTTCCCTCACAGTCCAAAGACATGCACTATAGGTGAATTGAATGAACTAATTTGGCCGAAGTGTGTGCGTGTTTCCCAGTGCTGGGTTGCGGATGGAATGGCATCCGCTCCGTAAAACATATGCTGGAATAGTTGGCAGTTCATTACCCTTTGGCAACCTTTGAATATAGACTAAGCTAAAGGAAAATGAATGAATGAATAAATGTCATATGAGAAATGTTATTCTGAGATAGAGAAAAAACACAATACAAAACAACAAAATCAAAGGTTCGACATATAAACAAAAACTATAATAATATCTTGATTATACTAAAGAACGCTGTTATATAGACACATTAAGTTTCCTGCATGTTTTTTGCACCCTAAAAGTGCCAGTAAACATTATCTTGCATCGAGTTACAAAACATTCTTTAGTCTTTTACTTTAAAAAATGCACATATTGGATAGCCAGTGGGTGAATAAATTAACAGCAAATGTAAATGTTTGTCTCACTGATCCCTTTAAGAGCAGTTCTGGTTGCATGACTCAAACTTCCTTCTTGAGCGAAAGGGTGTTAAAGTTTGCGCTGGAGGCTTTAAGAGTCGTGCTACTGGTTTTCGGAAATGTCAAGCACACTTCTGCATCATTGAACGCAAAGACAAACAAACACATGTGCAATCTGCTCTCTCTTATGGGATAAGGTCACCCGTGGGGTTTCTCGGCTGGAGCAGTGCTGCGAGGGGTCGGTCAGAGAGCAGGGAGTCTGGAATCGCAGCGCCTCCATGCTGAGGTTACAGGGCCGCGGCACGAGTCTCTCTGCTAGGAAATGCAGCGGCGTGTAATTGATTTGTTAATCGTGCGAGGTCGTTCCTGAAAGCCCAGAGCCTTACACACACACTCACACAGATAGACTGTAGATTCCTCCTGATTCTCATCCACTGGTGGTTCAGATCTCCCCAAGGACAGAGATCAGAAAAGCACGGAGCTCTTAGAGAACTTCAAAAACAAACATTCGAATGCAAACGTCAAAGATCTGGTTCACTGCGGACGCTCATATTCATAAACAAAGACATGATTTTCAATGCTGCAAACATGCTGTGCTTTGGAGACTCTCGGTGGCTTTTCAAACGATCAATTATCAGTTGCGTATTGCATATATATATATATATATATATATATATATATATATATATATATATATATATATATATATATATATATATATATATATATATATATATATATATATATATAATGTATTGTACATGTGTCTGTCTGTCTGTCTGTCTGTCTGTCTGCCTGCCTGCCTGCCTGCCTGCCTATCTATCTATCTATCTATCTATCTATCTATCTATCTATCTATCTATCTATCTATCTATCTATCTATCTATCTATCTATCTATCTATCTATCTATCTATCTATCTATCTATCTATCTATCTATCTATCTATCTATCTATCTACAGTATCTATCTATCTTCTATCTATCTATCTATCTATCTATCTATCTATCTATCTATCTATCTATCTATCTATCTATCTATCTATCTATCTATCTATCTATCTATCTATCTATCTATCTATCTATCTATCTATCTATCTATCTATCTATCTATCTATCTACAGTTGAAGTCATAATTATTAGCCCCCTTGTTTACTTTTTCCCCAGTTTCTGTTTAAGAAAGATTTTAGATTTTTTTCAACACATTCCTAAACATAATAGTTTTAATAACTCATTTCTAATAACTGATTTATTTTATCTTTGCCATGATGACAGTAAATAATATTTTTACTAGATATTTTTCAAGACACTTCTATACAGCTTAAAGTGACATTTAAAGGCTTAACTAGGTTAATTAGGTTAACTAGGCAGGTTAGGGTAATTAGGCAAGTTATTTTATAACGACTATCGGGAAAAAATAGCTTAAAGGGGCTAATAATTTTGTCCCTAAATTGATTTAAAAAAAAATTATAAATAAATTAAAATATATATATATATAAAATATATATATAAAATATGTATATATACAGACCCTTCAGGTAGGGTAGGGTAAAATGGGTAATATGGTATCCAAAATGTGCATTTTTGAAGTAAACTACAATAGATTTTTTAACTTGATGCAAGTCAATGGCTGCTGGCACTTTTAGGATCCAGAAATGTACAGGAAACATAAAATTAATGCTTGTAGCTCCTGGTAATACACTTAGGAGTGTATTAAGGAGTCAGTTGGAGCAAGAAACGGAACATTATTTACAACATTATTAAGCCAAGACACAGGTAGGATAAAACGGGATAGTATGGTACTAAATTGGAAACAAGCTAATACTTTAATAGGTAAAGTTATCACAACTTCACCAGATAATTGAATACATTAAAAATTGCAAAGATTTCCTATTGTATGTTTTTTAAAAGTGTACGTTTAAGTATCTAAATGAGGCATTGTTTCATTAAATATGTGATACAGTAATTGCATATATTACTAGCCTGCCAGGAAAAAATAATATGTATAATATGTTTTTTTTTTATTTTTATAAATGTTATCTACAGCATGAACATATGTTTCAGTAAAAATCTATACAGATATGAATAGATCTGTGATTTACTGTATGTCTCAGGTCTCACTTTTAAGAAGTAGCTGTCACCCCACTGTTTGAGTTGACACTTTTTTATATATTCAATTATATTTATATGCATATGATATATAGTTAGTCAAGACAAGTTTAGGTGCGAATAAATAAATAAATGTACTGATAAACATCCCAGCTTTTATTGTTAAGGATGAAAAATATCTATTGTAATTAAATTCTGTTTTTCTTTTCATTAAAATAAAAAGGAAACATGAATAAATACTATAAAAATCCTACGTTCCCATTAACCTAAAAATTGACAGGTGCTTAAAAAAAGCTCTTTTTAAATAAACTAAATAAACTCCAATGACCCTAGTTTGCACTACAAATCCTCTTTAATGTTCTACTTAAGAGTAAACATCATATTTACTGCAAATTTGAATCTTTTTGGCTGAACTTTTCACTTAATTAGTGTGCAGCTTATTTGTGGATGGTTATATTTCTGATACAACCCTGCATTGTCTCAAGTATCATATTTGGATAAAAAAAAGAAACACAGTTTTTTTTTTCCTCTGAACTACAGGGTTCAGATAAGGATTAACTGTCACGCTGTTTGATGCTAACCGTCTCATCTGGGGTTCTCTTCCATGTAACACGTTTTTTGAAATTCTAATTAGTCCCACACACTTCACCCAAACGAAATCGAATTATGTGGGAGATTTCTGCATGAGTAAAACATGCAGTGCAACGTGGGAAGTGAGGCTGTTAAGCTGTCAGTGGAATTGCAGGGCACATTTTGGCCGAACCGTGGGGCTCGCTACTTGAAAGAGGAATGATACAAGAACAAAAGGTGTACGTTTTTGAACAAAAAAAAATTCTACCTCAGACATTTTCCAGTCTTTGGTATAAAGGAAGCAGATTCGTAGTCACTAACTGTTGTGCTTCTTGTCTCAGTTTCTCCTTTATCCTTTTTAATGGCCGTTCTGAATGTGGGTCAAAGACAAGATGCCCTATTTTTGTCTTAGCATCATATTAAATTTACAAAATTGATTGTATATACACAAATAGAATATTAATAGCAAGTAAAGTGTCTGTTTTAATGTTTCAGATGAGGTTTGTGAAAAAGAAAATCAAAATATGGGTAAAATAATGCTCCTTTAGCATGTATTAATTTGAGATATATATATTTATGCAAAAATTTAATGCCATACTTATGAGCTTACATGTAAAAAATAAATAAATAAATAAATAATATAAATTATAACTTATAAATAATAAAAATATATTTAAAATGTATACATTTTTGTATATTAAAGTTTGTGTATTTTAAATTTCTGGCAAATACTGTATATAAAATGTGAGTTTTGAAGGATTGTGACAATTATTTTTTGTATATAGACCGGCATAATATTAAGTGCAATTGTTAATTTTACTATTTCTAAACCAAACATATTTTGTTTATGATTCAAGTGATGAATACAGATTATAAGGAAAATGCTGAGTTTGTTCTGTTATTTTGTCGTTATGCACTCTTATGTTCACTTCACTTTATGTGCTCTTATTTTATTTTGACTGTTCTCTAAAATATAAAATAATCTTTATTTTATTTATTGACAGAATTTTAAATTCAGATTAATGTCATATTTCTTTGTATTTTACTGTAAATTAAAATTAAAAAGTACATTATTATTATGTTTTATTTTATTCATTTATCTTTTTTTATTATTGTGAATTTTCTATTGTGCACTGCTTAAAATATATTTATAATTTTTTTTAAATATTTTTAAACATCTCTAAAAAAATAAAAAGTATCCTCTTTAGCATGACATCGCAAAGCAATTTTATAAAATTTTATGTTGTATTGTGTGTGATTTTACTGTAATGAATAAATAATAACAATGCAAAACATGCAAAGCCCACCTGTTTTCTAAAATGACCCCAAGTCTTTTACAGTCACTTTAACAAATCTTGTTCTGTAAAGCCTCGGAAATGTCAGACGTGTCCAGCTTGTTTTGATTCGGAGAGGTTGTCCCTCGTATCACACCTCTAATGTGCTTAACAGGAAAGCCAAGCCACTTCTCTCTCTTTTAAACTCTGTCCCTCCATCCCTGACCGTCAGTCTTAGGTCTCTCCACCGCATCTTACGTTTCCTACACGGTCTGAGTATGAAAAATGACACTGTAAAAGCCGTTTTATATATCATAATGAGCTTAAGAAATGCATTTTCCACTTGACTTGTTTTAACAACGACCAGAGCCGTAAGGACGAGCTGAATGTCAAAAAGCCTTTTGTTTCTCATATTTAAAGTTGCGCTATGAAGCAAATGTTTTACAATGAAAACAATGTTGATATTTCAAAGCACCAAAACGAACATAGTCATGACCCTACAAGACCTCGCCCCTTTTTTGATATCTCAGCTATTAGCATGCCCCTTACTGCTCATTGGTTGCAAGTGTGTTTTGGGGCAGGTAAATGTGACAAAAATTTAATTTAATTTAATTTAATTTAATTTAATTTAATTTAATTTAATTTAATTTAGTTTAGTTTAATTTAATTTAATTTAATTTAATTTAATTTAATTTAATAAATAAAACAGCTAGTCCAAAAAAAATCCAATAAGATATTTTTAAATTAAATTTCCCATAATTTGCATACATTTTAGCACACAAAAAAATCAGAATATTGGATTAAGATTACAAAAAGATCATCACTTTTTTTTATAATATAATATGTTGCATATAATCAGACATATTATGTACTGTTGGAACAAATCTCTCTGTTAATGCCTTCAGAATATATACATCAAGTCAAACTGTATTTATAGAGCACTTAACAAACACAGAAGTGAGCCAAAGTGCTGTAGAGAAAATATCAACACAATCTCACGGCAATTCGTAACTTTTTAATTTAGTGGCTAATTTATATTATCTAATTCATACAATTTAGTATGATTTGCTCATCAACCAATGACGGTTGGGTTTCGGGGCGGGGTTGGGTGCCACGCCTCCTTTTTAAATTCTTACATTTTCGTATGACTGAACTCGCACGAATTCATACGAATTAGCCACTAAACTAACAAAACGTAAAATACTTACGTTTTCTTGTGAGATCAGGCTGAAAAATATACAAAACAAAATAAACATAATAGTACTGTATATAAAATACATAAAATACAAGATAAAATATAGGTAAACTACATAAAATGGCACATCAATTAAAATAACCACTTATTAAGATCAGGTGTCAAATGCCAACGAAAAAAAAAAATTGTTTTAATAGCTGATTTAAATGAAAACACTGAAGAGGCCTGTCTAATGGGCAGCGGCAAATCATTCCAAAGACTAAAACCTACCACAGCAAAAGCACGATCCAGTCTAAGCTTACACCTTGTTTTTTGGCACAATCAGGAGAAGCTGATCAGCTGACCTGAGAGAACGAGTGAACTTATAGGGGTGGATCAGCTCAGAGATATAGAGTGGGGCACAACCATTCAGAGATTTAAAAACAAATAAAAGAATCTTAAACTGTATTCTAAAATTCACTGGCAACCAATGAAGTGAAGCTAACATGGTGGAAATGTGGTCATATTTGCGAGTACCAGTTAACAGACCTGCTGCAGCATTTTACACCATTTGCAAATGAGCAATAGCTGACCTGCTACTCTCAACATACAGTGCATTACAGTAATCTAACATAGTGGTCATAAAAGCATGGATTACTGCCTCAAACTGTTGTTTTGGTATATCCTGCTTTATTTTTGCTAGTTGTCTTAATTGAAAAAAGCTAGATTTAACTAGGCTGTAGGCTTAATATGCTGAGCTAGCGAGCCCAAATTAAATAAAGGAGTCCCAACGGTAGCTTCAAAAACCATTACTTCTCTTTTGTTTTCATTAAAACTAAAAAAAATAAAATATATAAGTTTGGTGATGCTAAAGTAGAGATTTATGGCTCAATGCAGGAGAAAAATAAATAATTTAATATCATCTTTAAAAAAATATATATTGCAATTGAAATATGCAGACACAAATATGTAAACTATCACAAAAGAAAAATGCACAACTTTGTTTTGGAAGTTTCTTTACTCAATACTGAAAAAAAACACTTCTTAAAAACCTCAAATTTTATGAACATCTCTAAAAACCGAGAGGCTCAAATAGCAAATGACATGAGCAGAAAAGGACACCCACCATCTTTTTTCTGTTAACATACTTAGTTATGGGATTATCTTCCGCTATTTCCAAAGAGAAAATTGGGTCTTATCTGGTCTGTATGACAGTGACTGCATCCGTGTCAGCTGGACACAAGTGGGTTTGGGAGACAGAAGCAGGACCGGCCCTGAAGCGCTTATAATCCCAGCCGGATTACTGTAATCTCCCTCTCTTCATTTTTCAAAATCGGGATTTGTGGAAAGAAATGGTGACTAGATGCGGTTATTGCCACTGAGAGATGCACTGTGTGGCTTAAATATGCTTCTTTTGTGGCTCGGATCGCTTGATCTGTAGTTATGCTGAGCGCTGGAATTGAAAATCGCTGTAATTGCTCTCGGAAAGGATTTCGAGTATTCAAGACACAAAAGAAAATGCATGTTAAAAAAAAATATCTGTCTGCTGAATGTAGCCTAATTTGCCCAGTGTTCCTGTTCATGCATTATAATAGCCTTTCTTACACACTTTGCCGAGATGCTATTGGATCAGAAAAGTGTGTGGGTGGAAGTTTAATGTGAGTATGACTACAGTAGATGTGCTTATAAATATTAATTTTATATCTGTCTGTGTTTTATACTGCAGCCGATTGTCCTAAAATACTTTTTTTGTTTATTTTTATGCAAAGTAAGATCAGTAAACTTGTTTATGGTGATAATGAAAGATTTAATAATGAATATAAACTCAATTACTTTACTCAGGCCATATGCAACTTGAATAGTTAGCACATCAGTTGCTGCCTGTTTTATAAAATAAAATAAAATAAAAACACACTTGCCAAATAAAGCTCATTCTGATCCTGATTATGATATCATTCATTAATTTTCTTTTCGGCTTAGTCTCTTTATTAATCCGGGGTCGCCACAGCGGAATGAACCACCAACTTATCCAGCACGTTTTTACGCAGCGGATGCCCTTCCGGCCGCAACCCATCTCTGGCAAACATCCTCACACACTCATTCACACTCATACACTATGGACAATTTAGCCAACCCAATTCACCTGTACCGCATGTTTTTGGACTGTGGGGGAAACCGAAGCACCCGGAGGAAACCCACACGAACACAGGGAGAACATGCAAACTCCACATAGAAACGCCAACTGACCCAGCCGAGGCTCGAACCATCGACCTTCTTGCTGTAAGGCGACAGCACTACCTACTGCGCCACTGCATCGCCCCCTGATTATGATATAAAAAAGTAAATTATAATTTAGTCTCAGAATAAGCAAAATATACAACACAAAGTAAAACTTACACCTGTTACTTGTTTATATTGATAAACCAAAACAAACAAACATTTTTTTTTATATAATAAAGTTATAATATTTGAAAAATAACCCTATATTAGGCCTTAAACAAGCATTAAAATCATTTAAATTAGTATTAATATTACACTTTTTTTGAAAGTATTACTTTCATTATTTATACTTAATTTATTATTAATTACTTATGAGAATATCACTTATGGATATTTTTTTTATTATTTTAAATTATTATTTAAATGCAGTGTTTTTCCCCTGTATTATTATTTGTTGCTGCTTATTAACTTTTCTTTTTTAACCATGCTACAAATTTCAAAAGAAAAAAAAATGAACATCAATGCTTTAATGAATTTTACCTGTTACAGGATTTCCTATTCTGCCTTTATCTCAAAAAAAAAAAAATTTAATTTAATTTAATTTAATTTAATTTAATTTAATTTAATTTAATTTAAAAATATAATTAAGTTAAAATTAAAATTAAACAGAATAAGTAAAAATAAATAAAAAAATTAAGTTAAATTAAAATAAAACAAAATAAAGTAAAATTAAATAAAAATAAAATTAAGTTAAATAAAAATAAAATAAATGTAATTAAATAAAAAATTAAGTAAATTAAAAATACATAAAAAATAAAATTAAGTTAAAATAAAATAAAATAATGTAAAATAAAATAAAAAATAAAATTAAGTTAAATTAAAGTAAAATAAAATAAATTTAAATAAAATGAAAAATAAAATTAAGTTAAATAAAAATGAAATTTAATTAAATAAAAAATTTAAGTTAAATTAAAATAAAAACTAAAATTAAGTTAAAGTAAAATTAAATAAAAATAAAATTAAGTTAAAGTAAAATAAAAAAATAAAATTAAGTTAAAATAAAATTAAGTTAAAATAAAATAAAATAATGAAATAAAAAATAAAACATTTTTTTTTCATGATCCTTCAACACACACACATTCATTCACCATCTCTAAGGAATATTAGCGCATCATATTTGATAAAAAGTGGGTATAAAAAGTGGTGAGCAAATTAATCACACACAGTTTCACATTTGTTGTCATTTGTTGAACATGAAAACAAGCATTTAGGCATTCTTAAAAGTGAGCGACAGTCGCTACAGTTCACTTCGGGACAATGAGATCACTAGCATCTTGCATGGGCATTTGGGACGTCCTCAGATTAGACTTGGGCATTAATGGTGATTTTAAACCCTTAAACAACAGAAAGCGGTGTGTGTGTCGTGGCTATTACATTTAAAAGGCTCCTGTCAAATCCAGGCTTAGATAAAAACGGATGACCTGCGGAGTCTGCTCGGCTCACTGTAATTAATCTCGATGAATATAACTCTGACCAGCAAATGTCTAGAGTCGTGTGGCGTTAATTTCAAAGGAAGCAATTAATTTTTCAAAACTTTTAACCAGGGGTCTGAGGGCTGGAAGCCGGAAATGAGCAGCGCTGGCATTTGGTTTGTAAAGGCGAGACACTGGAGGAAAAATCACACCCGTCTGTTTTGAGATTTGGGCTTTTTTTTTTTAGCTTAAAGAGATAGTTCATCTAAAAGTGCAAATCTGTGTGAGTTTCTTCTGTTGAACACAAATGAAGATATTTTGAAGAATGCTGGAAACCTTGAACCATTGACTTCCGTAGTATTTTTTTCCCTACTATGGAAGTCAATGGTTACCAATATGTTGTTGCATACTACTAGTCAAAATTTGGAAACTAAAATTTTTAAAAATGTTTTAAAAGAAGGCAATTCTGCACACCAAGGTAGATGCAAATGCTAATACAATCAGTAATAAATAAATAAATAAAATAATAATTTTGAACCTTCATCCAATGTTAAGATTTTTTTTTTTGCTCAAGAAATGCATATGATTGATTTCATATTTAATAACATAATGCATCATTTGCATTTTTAAACATACTTATTAAAGTAATGTCTCATTTGCATACATTACCATACAGTTTGAAAAAAAGTGATAGAAAAAATAATAAATAAAAAACAAGAACTTACCTGCTTTCATCCCATTTTCAGATTTTTTTTGCGCTATAAATTTATGCAAATTATTTCATATTTAATAAAACAATGGCTCATTTGCATTTTAAACATGCTTATTAAAGCAATAGATTATTTTCATAATTAAATATATCATTTGAATAAAATTCATAAAACAAAAAAAAATCTAAAATTAATGAATAAATAAGCAAGAATTTTGAACCGGATTTATCCAATGTTTAATCATTATGCTAGAAATGTATGCAAACTACTTCATAATTAATAAAGCAATGGCTCATTTGCATTTTTAAATGTACCATTTAAAAAAAAAAAAAAGTACAGTACAAAAGTACAAAATGTGTAAATAAATAAACAAAAATTCTGAAATGGACTTCATCAAATGTTCACATTTTTGTGCAAGAATTACTAGCAAATTGCTACATGTTTAATAAAACAATGGCTCATTTGCATAATTAAACAGAATTTGAATAAAACATGCAATACAAAAAAGTCAAAAAATTATGAATAAACAGGAATTTTGAACCTTCATCCAATGTTCACATTTTTTGTGCAAGAAATGTATGCAAACTATTTCATATTTAATAAAACAATGCATCATTTGCATAATGAAACATATAATTTAAAAAAAAACTTGTAATACAAAATTTCTAAAATAAATAAATAAACAATAATTTCGAACATGACTTCATCCAATTTTCTGATTTTTGTGCAAGAAATGTATGCAAACTACTTGATATTTAATAAAACATTGTCTCATTAGAATTTTAAACATGCTTATTAAAGCAATGGCTCATTTGCATATTTAAACATAATTTGAATAAAACATGCAATACAAAAAAGTCAAAATTTTATAAATAAACAAGAATTTTGAGCCGGACTTGATCAAATGTTCAAATTTTGTGTGCTAGAAATGGATACAAACCACTTTATATTTAATAAAACAATGCCTCATTTGCATAATTAAACATATCATTTGAAAAAAAA
This sequence comes from Danio kyathit, assembly GCA_903798195.1. Taxonomy (NCBI): domain Eukaryota; kingdom Metazoa; phylum Chordata; class Actinopteri; order Cypriniformes; family Danionidae; genus Danio; species Danio kyathit. The sequence continues at coordinate 37,327,245 of LR812529.1, read as the reverse complement.
AACATAATATAAAAAAGTTCGAAATTAATAAATAAATAAACAAGAATTTTGAACCTGACTTTGTCCAATATTTAAATTTTTAAGCTAAAATTACTAGAAAATTACTTTATATTTAATAAAACACTGCCTCTTTTACATTTTTAATCATGCTTATTAAAGCGATGGCTAATTTGCATAATTAATACCAAAAAAGTCCAACATAAATAAATAAATAAATAAACAAGAATTTTGAGCCTGACTTTCAATGTTCAATCCTTTTGCTCTAGAAATGTATGCAGACTTCTTATTTAATTAAGAATATTCAACCTCATTTCCATTTTTAATTACCATTTTCATACTATTAAAACAAACTTATAATGATTTTTGATTGATTCTTAATGTAATCAATCGACAATTGGGAAAGAAAAGTGCTAACCATTAGTTCATATTTTGACCCTTTTCACCTGCAGACTGACCAACTGTTAGACTCAGTAACCACAGGAAAACACACAAGCGGGCTAATTGAATTTGATCACTCTATAATGCACCAGAGAAATGACCCAATCAATGCTCAGGCCATTCTTCGTCTCTGCTCAATATAGTGAATACGTCGCTCGACAGTCTGATTATTTTTCGTATTCATTCTTGTCAGCTCTGCAAAAACACTGGGGTAACTCGTCCAGCTCTTGTTTGTTATGTAGTTGTAAACATTGATCGCTCTTTGTTTATGAAGCTTTATTGTGTACATTTCGCAAATGCTATTCCACCCAGGGGTCTTGTGTTCAAACAGCCAAACAAACAGATGCGGACGAATAAAAAAAGGGCTGTGTTTGCCCTTGAAACCTTTGATTCTCGATGGCCCGTCGTGTCAGATGGCTGTTTTATACTCAATTAGGGAGTCGGGCCTGTTTGCAGTCACTGTTTGGTTTGTTTAGTTTGCTGTGAAAGTTTTCTTCTGGGGTGCGAATCCTGTGGACTTTGTGTGTACGCTGTGTAGTGACTGTGTATAAATAGATATGAATTATGGAAGCATGCCGTTGGTTACATTTGATGGATCAGTTTTCAATCTAAAAAAATAGACTGAAATATATATTTTTGATGTAATATGACTTATTGTTTTGTTAATTCTAATAAATATTATCAAAAATGAAACAACAAATCCATTATTTATTTGTTTATTTATTATTTCATGATTTTATTTTATTTTTCATTTATGCGACAAAATATGATTAGGTCAGCATCTGCTATACACTCACCGGCCACTTTATTAGGTACACCTGTCCAACTGCTCGTTAACGCAAATTTCTAATCAGCCAATCAACTCAATGCATTTAGGCATGTAGACATGGTCAAGACGATCTGCTGCAGTTCAAACCGAGCATCAGAATGGGGAAGAAAGGTGATTTAAGTGACTTTGAACGTGGCATGGTTGTTGGTGCCAGAAGGGCTGGTCTGAGAATTTCAGAAACTGCTGATCTACTGGGATTTTCATGCACAACCATCTCTAGGGTTTACAGAGAATGGTCAGAAAAAGAGAAAATATCAAGTGAGCGGCAGTTCTGTGGGCGCAAATGCCTTGTTGATGCCAGAGGTCAGAGGAGAATGGCCAGACTGGTTCGAGCTGATGGAAAGGCAATAGTAACTCAAAATAAGCGCGAATCATCTCAGACTGGTTTCTTAAACATGACCATGAGTTCACTATACTCAAATGGCCTCCACAGTCACAAGATCTCAATCCAATAGAGCACCTTTTGGATGTGGTGGAACAAAATATTCGCATCATGGATGTGAAGCCGACAAATCTGCAGCAACTGTGTGATGCTATCATGTCAATATGGACCAAAATCTCTGAGGAATATTTATAGCACCTTGTTGAATCTATGCCACTACGGATTACGGCAGATCTGAAGACAAAAGTGTGTCCGACCTGGTACTAGTCCTGGTAGTAAGGTGTACCTAATAAAGTGGCAGATGAGTGTATGTCACATTTATAATAATAATAATAATAATAATAATAATAATAATATATCAAAATATAATATAAATATAAAAATATATGATAATATTTTAGTCTGTAATTTCACCTGAAATAGTTTTTTTTAATGTAATATAATTTTTATTATTGCTGTTGTATTATTGCTGTTTATTTAATGAAATAAAAATAACAACAACTACAAAACTAATTATAAATATACCCAGATGAAGACAAAATTATTATTTATTACAAAAAAGATTGGAATAAGTAATTTTTTAAGGGGTTAAATAATATAAATTAATTTATTATTATTATTATGTTTTACATTTTTTTTATTCTTCATAAAACAGTATTCAGTCTGAAATTTGACCAAAAAATAGACTGAAAATGTTTTTTTCAAAATGTAATATAACTTAAACTATTGTTTTGTTATTTATAATTTAGAAAATTTTATCAAAATTCTGTTTTTATTATTGCTGTTTTATTATTGCTGTTTATTTAATAAAATAATAATAACAACAATTACAAACAACAAAAATTATAAATATACCCAGTTAAAGACAACATTTTATTTATTACAAAAAATATTGCAAAAAGTAATTTCTTAAGGGGTTAAATAATATTTGTTTATTTATTATTATTATTTATTATTATTATTATTATTATTATTATTGTTGTTGTTGTTGTTGTTCACAGCCAAAAGAAAAAAAATTGGAAAAAAATAGAATATATTATTCATTCGTTAATTTTCTTTTCGGCTTAGTCCCTTTATTAATCCAGAGTTGCCACAGCGTAATGAACCGCCAACTTATCCAGCACATGTTTTTTACGCAGCAGATGCACTTCCAGCTCCCACCCATCTATGGGAAAAATCCACACACACTCATTCACACTCATACACTATAGACAATTTTAGCCTACCCAATTCACCTGAACCGCATGTCTTTGGACTGTGGGGGAAACCGAAGCACCTGGAGGAAACCCACGCGAACGTGGGGAGAACATGCAAACTCCACACAGAAACGCCAACTGACCCAGCCAAGGCTTGAACCAGCAACCTTCTTGCTGTGAGGCGACAGCACTACCTACTGCACCACCGCGTCGCCCTAGAATATATTATATATACATATATTAAAATATAGGAGGAAATACTAAGACAAATTGCATTTCTCTCGGAACATCACTTAATTACAATTTCAGAGAACTATTTTTTTTTCTCCATCTGTATATATAACATATAAAAGCTAAAATAAATCAATCGATAAATACAGTGATCCAGTATACACATTTTTCTTCAAATAGTAATTGTAGACTCTTAACCGAGTGTTTGTGTGTAAATGGGAAAGCTGTGCTAAATATATCCTTGCTCCCGAAGAGTGTCGAGTTTGTCAGTTTTGAAACTATATATATTTGTCCACTTGGCAGACCTGCAAGGTGAAATTGGATGATTTTTCTTCATGCTCTTCTCCTCGTAGTGTTTGTATTGTCAGACAGCAGAGGGCACAAATCTGGCACAGCCAAATACCCAGATGCATTTCACAATGACGCTGGAAAGGCAGATGGGCATCTCTGCTGCATAAGCATGCCTTCCTTTCCCTCCTCGGTTTGTCCTGTAAACACACACACAGGTTTGCTGGTCTTTTCTTCATTTGTCTCTATTGAAATCAGGCACCGTGAAAACACTCCAGAGAGGCTGCTGAAGATTCACTGAAATAAATGAGCTGTTTTCTGCTGCTCTCTTGAGGGAGGCTTTACTTCCAAACATGCTGCTTTACACACACAGATCCACTTTGGTTCAGTTTTTTTTTTTTTTTTTTTTTTTTTGTTCTGATTGGGAGTTTAAGAAAAGTTTTAATGGCATGCGATGAGTACTACATGTTTTTAGAATGGGAGTTTCTTAACTGATATTTGAGGATTAGTTGTTTTTAAAGTTTATTTTCTAATGTTTGATATTATAGGGGATTCATGTCAGTTATTTCAGTTTTAAGTTATTATTATTATTATTATTATTATTATTATTATTATTATTATTAATACAAATTATTATTATTTTATTATTATTAAGAATTATTATTGATTTATTATTATAAGCATTAATATTATATACTACATTTAATCATTGTAAATATTATAAAAATACAATAATATTCAAATACTTTGATATTATTATTATTTTATTTTTATTTTTATTTTATAATATAAGTCTAAAATAAAATACAGTTATTTTCAAATAATTGTATATTATTATTATTATTATTTTCATGATCATGATTATTATTATTATTATTATTATTAATATTTTTATTATCATGTACTGCAATTAGCAATAATATAGATAAGTATTATGCGTTATTATTTAAATACTTTTATATTATTATTATTATTATTATTATTACTATTTCATTACTTACTATTAATATAAGTACAAAATAAAATACAGTTTTTTCAAATACTTTAATATAGCATTATTATTATTATTATTATTATTATTATTATTAGTATTATTATTATTATTATTATTATTATTATATATTACTATACACATTAATATTATATACTACAGTTATTAATTGTAAATGTTATTAAATAAAATACTATCATATTACAATAATTTAATATTATTATTATTATTATTATTATTATTATTTAATAATATAAGTAAAAAATAAAATACAATAATGGGTGACGCAGTGGTGCAGTAGGTAGTGCTGTCGCCTCACAGCAAGAAGGTCGCTGGTTCGAGCCTCGGCTGGGTCAGTTGGCGTTTCTGTGTGGAGTTTGCATGTTCTCCCTGTGTTCGTGTGGGTTTCCTCCGGGTGCTTCGGTTTCCCCCACAGTCCAAAGACATGCGGTACAGGTGAATTGGGTAAGCTAAATTGTCCGTAGTGTATGAGTGTAAATGAGAGTCTATAGATGTTTCCCATAGATGGGTTGCGGCTAGAAGGGCATCCGCTGCATAAAACATGTGCTGGATAAGTTGGCGGTTCATTCCGCTGTGGCCACCTTGGATTAATAAAGGGACTAAGCTGACAAGAAATTGAATGAATGAAAATACAATAATTTTCAAATACATTTATATAGCATTATTATTATTATTATTATTATTATTATTATTATTATTATTATCATTATTATTACTATTATTATTATTATTATTATTATTATTATTATTATTATTATTATTGTTATTATGTACTACAATTGACAATAGTACAGATTATAAATTAAATAATATTATTTATATATATAAATATTATTATTATTATCATTATTGCTATTTTTATTTTTACTATTTCGTTATTTACGATTAATAAGTAAAAAATAAAATAATAGTAGATTATAAATATGTATGTATTTATATATATATATATATATATATATATATATATATATATATATATATATATATATATATATATATATATATATACATACACAGTTGAAGTCAGAATTATTAGCCCTTTATTATTTTTTCTTCTATGTATATATAATATTTTTATATATATATATATATATATATATATATATATATATATATATATATATATATATATATATATGCATGCTCAGTGATGAATTCTTTATTCAAGTTATCATTCATAAATAAAAAAGCATCTGGTATCTTAAAAAAATAATAAAAGTATGTTAAAGTGTACAGAAGGCAAGAAGTTATAAAACAGCTGAATCGTATACGGCTAGGAACAATCTAAAAATCAGTTTTCGTAAAATCCAAAGTACTCTGCATATTTTGGCTAATGGCTCCAGACGCAAACGTGCAGATGGAAGCCGAGCCCATTGTTGCTAATACTCGATTGACGCATTACCACAAACCACGGTCCAGTGCCCTCAATTAAGAGTTAAACACTCAATTAAAACTAGCATAAGTTTAGCAACAGCCATAAGTAGTGCTGGTCATTAGTGGTTTGCTAGCCTGTAGCATGTAACAGCTGGACTGCATCTGAAAAACAGCAAAAACCTAGCATAGCAGTATAAATTAAACTCACCTGATGGTGCGTCTCATTAAAGCCACGACCTAAACTTGTAAAAAAAACGTCAGTGTGCAAATTGGCAGGCGAATGTGTGATCAGTACTGCTGTAATGTACTTTTTATTAGCTTTTAGCTGTTGGTACAAAGCGTTTATTTATAGCGGCTCGCAGCAACAACGTTGGAACGAACAGGCAATGTTGGCTGCCAAAACTGTGTTGTGTTTTTCATGATTGTGGATATTTGCAAGTTGGATGCGTCTGATGAAGTTTGTGCTAAAGACACACGGTATGCTAATAGAGGATAAATAAGCAGGCTGTGTGGAGTCATGCCTGACCCAGCACTGGCACAGCTAGCGGACACAGCTAGCGTAATCTCAGAAAAGCCTGGATTTAGAGCCTCTCACTCAGACGCTCTCTCCAGGGGCAGTTTGCATACAGCCAGGATGTTGTAAAACACTTCCCCGGAAAGTGCTCTTATCAACCTTTTAAAAGGCAGCCGCGTGGAGGTCATATTCCTGTGATTCCTGTCGCTGCCAAGGGCACGCTGGCCCTGCTATCGAAATTAACCATCATCCTCTGTTCTGGCACCCCCTGCGCTTATGTTATTAATAGATGCTGGCTTTTTTTTTTTTTGGTAATGCCTGGTTTTTGCATTCTGGGAAGTAATGAACTGAATTTGAATCTGCATTTTAGCTGGAAATGCTACAGCTACTTGCATTGGAGTTGTGGGAAAGTGGTTTGTGTTCACAAGTGTTTTTGACTTAAAGGGATAGTTCACTCAAAAATGAAAATTCAGTCATTTAGTAACCCTTCACTTGTTCAATCTGAGTTTCTTTCTTCTGCTGAACACAGATCATATTTTGAATAATGCTGGTTGCAGGTACTCATCGACTTCCAGTATATATATATTTTTTACTACCATTGAAGTCAATGGGTGCCAGCTACCAGCATTGTTCAGTATATTTTTATTTTGTGTTCAACAAAAGAAAGAAACTCATAAAGATTTAAAATGATATGAGCGGAAAGTGAATGATGAAATAATTAGCATTTTTGGGTGAACTATCTCTTTCAAAACTGAGAACTTTTACTGCATTTTTGCCATTCATTTGCATAACATTTTTTTTGGAGTTTTTAAATTGTATTTTTTTAACAATACTGTTTGTAATATATAAAATAAATGCAATTTTATGAACATATTTGTATTAAGTGCTCAGTTTGTAGGTAAGTACTTGACAAGAAAACAACAATGGTTTACAACAGGAATGTGTTAGCGAAGGTTTTTTTTTTTTTTACAAAGCGATATCGCCACATACTGACCTGGAATACATGAATATATCTTTTTAATCATTTAACAATGCAGTGTAAGCAGGTAGATAGGATTTTCACCTGTTAATGCGAATCACACGTCTGTAGTGAATGACGTCAACTCTGACGCTTTCATTTTAGAACAGACTTCAGCAGAGTCGCAAAACTTAAATCTCATATACTAGGACAAAAAAGCTTTTTAAGCATATTTAACGAGAGAGGGAGAGAGAGAGAGTGAGAGAGAGAGAGAGAGAGAGAGAGCAACATCCGCTTCACAATATAAATTAATATAAAACTATTGCATACATTACATGCAGAAATCACGCCATGAACATGACATTAAAATAGCTACTGGTTTAAAAAAAGACTAGATTAAAAGATGGCAAAATGAGAACTTTTCTGTCATAAACTATAGCAAAACAACTTGTCAAAAAGAAAATAAAAAAATGAAACCATGCGAAGAGAATAAATACAGGAATGGAGAAAAGGTCACTTTTTTATTATCAGCTGTCAGTCAGTGCCCGCTCTTTTTTTTTCTGGACATTGCGGCTTTTGCCGTGTGCAGTGTAAATGCGGACTATCGGATACCAGTCACCTTTAAAAGATGATAAATGTAAGCAGGTCATCAAAAAAATCGAATACTGTCACAAAATCCAAATTGACCATCAAGATCTGCAATGTTAATACTCTGAAATTCCATAGGGGAAAAGCCAGTCAGTAGAGTTTGCTATTTTCCATTTATATAGTAACAAATATTTTGCAGTGTTTGCATGTTCATTGCATAGAATTCAATTTAAACTAATGTAAACTTATTGCATACATAAAATTATATACATGTTCATTAAAATGGAAGTCAATTCATTACAAGTTGATTAAAAAATCACCTAAATTGTTTAGCATTTTGTGACTTAAATTTTTTTTTTTATAAAAATCTATTTTCCATTCATATATTAGCAAAATATTTGAATTCTAACTGTGCATTCACACTGAAAGCGGCGAGAGCGACAAAGTAGCCGGAAGTCATTCATTTTAAATGGGAGCCGGCGGCGAGGAGCAGCGTGTCTTCGCCAGTGTGGGCGTCGAGGAGAGTTGAAATCAAGTCAACTTTATGGTAATGAGCTATGACGCGGTTCGGTGGCAAGCAATCGGAATGTAGAAGTCCACTGATTGAGAGGAGTCCAGAGATCACAGTCACTGTGAACTTTGGTTCTGACCACAGTTGTTCCCAAGGGTTTGATTATTGCAGTCGCTGGATTTCCAATTATTTGCAATGTTTTCTTACTGGAACATAAATTTAAAAAGTTACTGGCGAGTTACTAATGTGCATCAGTGTTGTATATATATTTGTTTCTTTAAAAAAGAGTGAATTTCATGCGACAATACAAAACAGTATTGCTGCTTCAGAATATTTCAGGCATATGGACACATAGTGGAGCAAAGCCACACCACATGCAACTAGATCTTCCGTAGTTAAATGAATTTGATAATAAGTGTGCAACATCTTCACGCTAGAAAGCATGTTTTATGCGGGAATGTAACTGATATGATATGCTACAACGGCCCCTTTAAATACATGATCAATGTAGCGAATTTTGACGCTCTCGCCGCCGGAGCTGAAGGCAAACAGCGTTGTCGCCAGGGCGGCCAGAGCGGCCTTTGACGCTCTTGCTGCCAGAGCTGAAGGCAAACAGCGTTGTCGCCAGGGTGGCTAGAGCGACCTTTGACGCTCTTGCTGCTTTCGGTGTGAACGTACAGTAAGACTATTCCATTCATATGATTCATCATTAAGGATTTCTTTAAAATAATGTAAAAATCTCATCTCATTCTCGTGAACCCAATCTTGTATCTCGTCTCGTCTCGTGGGATAGGTGTCTCGTCACACCCCTAACATCTACCAACCAACAAATCAATGTCAACAAAAAGCGTAACAAGCCAAGTGTCCTGAAGGAATTTCTGGGAAAGACAATTTATGGTTGTTCACTCTATAGACCGTTTTGAGGGATATAAACAAAAAATAATGGTCCCAACGTATTTCCTGTTTTACATTTTTTATTTCTATAGCTTCCGAGAATCCAAAAAGAGTCAGATATTGATAAATAATGTTATGATAGCTAATTTAGCGTTAAGTTATGATTAAATTTGGCTCTTGTTACAGTTATGAAATAGTTTGATAACAAGCAGGAAATGTTCACAGGCCAATGGCATCACCACATTGAAATATATTAGCTTGCTGTTAAACTGATTTTTACCTTAACATTTTACATTGTTTTTTACTGTTGAAATCACAGCCATTTTGTGAAGACAGTTGTATAATGCGCATATACAGTATATATTAGTGGATTCTATATCCATGCGCAGGTAGACTACTTGAAAGACAACAATAACATGACTGCTTTTACACGAACTTGCTGTGTTTTTTTTACAAAGTAACATCGCCACCTACTGGCTTGGAGTACTTAATAGTGAGTTTTTATTCATTTTGTGGATCGAGAAGTAAATGTAGATAGGCAGCCATGAACACATACACCAATCATCATGTACACATTACTCCAAGTTACATAAGCACCCACATAAACCCACATTTGGTTTGAATTTTCAAACGATTCATGGCAATTACAAATTTACCTGTGAAGCGTTCCAATCACAGATTTAGCCTTTGATTTGACTTCTGCATCTGTGCTTTTTATCTATGGCTGTGGTTGAAAGACGCGCTCTGTACTGCGATAGAGTCTCAACAAAGCTTCATAAAGGTCATGAGGGTACAGGGAGGCCTACGTGACCTTTCACACAATCCCACAATCCCCTCCTGCTGGGACTTTACCGTCTCGTTTCATCATTTCAGCATCACACATATCTCCTTTTGAAGTCCAGCGGTGCGTTGAAGAAAAAAAAAATCTCTCTCTCCGGCAAACAGACATTGTTTTATGGTTTAAGGTTTTCGAAGCAAAGAACAAAATTCCAAAGATAAACACCTGCTATTGCACTTTGATTATATAGCGATTTTCTCTCTTTCTTTCACATAAAACATCCCAGATCTGTTTGCATCTTTTAAATGCCTTTGAAACAACAGGTGCGATAACACTTTTATATACAGAGTACATGTGGTAATGTCAGGCATAAAAGCGTATGTTAGTAATAAAGAACATTTCTGCACCGCATTACTGTACCATTAAGATGTCTAAGAGGTTTTATGATGGTGGAGGGAAAGAGAGAGAGGGGAGAAATGATCCAGTGCATTAGTCTCTCTCAGTCTCGCGTTTAGCCGTGTCAATATTGTCTGGACCACAGCTGAGTCCAGATTCTTTTCCGTTCCACTCCGTATTGACCGTGAGTTGCTGCGCAAACACGCTTTGGCAACATTGATGTAACATTGAATTGAGTAATTGAAACCCATAGGAGAGAGATCAGAGAGGGGGGTATCGGATTTTCGCTTTTCTTCAGCTACTGAAGAGAAAGACAGACAGAGAGAAAGAAAGAGAGAAAGAGAGGCAGGGGGTGGATATAATAAAGAATGATAAACTGTTAAAGTTTACTCACTAAACCACTTCTTATTACTGAACTTTGACTTGTATTGGTGGAACTGATTGATAGACGTTAAAGCACATAATGATAGGTATAAAGATAAGAACACTTTGTTTGGTATTGTTATTTATAATGTTTGATTTAAACAGATGATTTATTCATTTATAAATAGTATATAAAAACATTTCAATGTTTTATATGATACATAAAAAAAAATTGTAATTATTTAAATTATTTTCTAGAATGTGAAAAATCTTAATAATCATACAGTATTTACCTTATTCATTCATTCATTTTCTTGTCGGCTTTGTCCCTTGCGGGGTCGCCACAGCGGAATGAACCGCCAACTTATCCAGCACGATTTTACGCAGCGGATGCCCTTCCAGCCGCAACCCATCTCTGGGAACTTCCACACGCACATTCACACTCATACACTATGGACAATTTAGCTTACCCAATTCACCTGTACTGCATGTCTTTGGACTGTGGGGGAAACCGGAGCACCCGGAGGAAACCCGCGCAAACGCAGGGAGAACATGCAAACTCCACACAGAAACGCCAACTGACCAAGCCCAGCCGAGGTTCGAACCTGCGACCCAGTATTTACCTTATGCAAAACATAATTTTATAAAGTTTATAAGTTAGAAACCTATTTATTGACCTTTTTCTCATATACAGTATTGAAGAATATATACAGTGTTTGGTAAAAAAAAAAAAAAAGAAATACACTTAACATGTATGCAATATACACTCTCTGGCCACTTTATTAGGTACACCTGTCCAACTGCTCATTATTGCAAATTTCTAATCAGCCAATCACATTGCAGCAACTCAATGCATTTAGGCATGTAGACATGGTCAAGACGATGGGCTGCAGTTCAAACCGAGCATCAGAATGGGGAAGAAGAGTATTTCAGAAACTGCTGATTTACTGGGATTTCGTACAACCATCTCTAGGGTTTACAGAAAATGGTCCGAAAAAAGATCAAATATCCAGTGAGCGGCAGTTCTGTGGGAGCAAATGCCATGTTGTTGCCATAGGTCAGAGGAGAATGGCCAGACTGGTTTGAGCTGATAGAAAGACAACAGTAACATAAATAATCACTCGTTACAACCGAGGTATGCAGAAGAGCATTTCTGAATGCACAACACGTTGAACCTTGAGGCAGACGGGCTACAGCAGCAGAAGACCACACCAGGTGCCACTCCTGTCAGAACTGGAAACTGAGGCTACAATTCACACTGGATCACTAAAATTGGACAATAGAATAGATGAGTCTAAATTTCTGTTGCGACATTCGGATGCTAGGGTCAGAATTTGGTGTCAACAACATGAAAGCATGGATATCACAAATCGCGAATGATCTCAGACTGGTTTCTTGAACATGACAATGAGTTCACTGTACTCAAATGGCTTCCACGGTCACCAGATCTCAATTCAACCTTTGGGATGTGTTAGAACTGGAGATTCGCATCACGGACGTGCAGCCGACAAATCTTCAGCCACTGTGTGATGCTATCATGTCAATATAGCCCAACATCTCTGAGGAATATTTCCAGTACCTTGTTGAATATATGCCACAAAGGATTAAGGCAGAACTGAAGGCAAAAGGTGGTCCAACCCGGTACTAGTAAGGTGTACCTAATAAAGTGGCCGGTTTGTGTAAATGAGCACTGCAGACAGTAAACAGTAAATATCTCATTGCATATACTATACTCATTGCTATACTTCCTCTTATTTACCAGTTAGAGTCAGTCTAAAATAAATACAATTAGCTTCTATTAAGAACAATAGTTGTGAATGGGATGCTCCCCGATGGATAGAGAAGGTTGTGTGTGTGGGTGAGCGTTCAGAGCCTTTAACAACTTCAACAAATCTTCTCATTTTCTTACACCACACACACACACACACACACTCCCTCTTACTCGCTTCATTTTTTCTTCTGCCGTGCTCCTCCACTCGTATTTGTATCTAACAGGTCATTAAGTTCACAAATGTGCAATTGAGTGTTTTGGATGTTTAATTAGCATGTTTCCTTGACTAATTAAAATGCACAAATCTACGGATTAAAGCTCCCCTCCTTTTCTCCATCTCTTCCACCCCCCCCTCTTTTTTATGAATAATTAATCAATCTCTTTCACCAGGAGATTCTGTCGCACACCAGGACACATTTCAGTGTCGCGCAAGACGTAAACTCTTTTCCTTTTCCCCTTCACAGACAGACAATTTTCCTGCTGAGCCCAATTACATGGGTAACAGGCAGCAGTTTGTTCAAAGGTAAGGCCTATTTAACAGTTTTCTCAGCGTTATTTGTTTTTTTGCACACAGACGTTCTTCAGATAAGAGCTAAGAAGCCATGCCAGGGTTAATCTGTTTGATCTTTTTTTTTTTGGTCTTGTTGTTTTTTGGACTTGTAGCAGCTCAACGTTCAAAGATCCAGAGCGTGCCAGTCTCAGAGACAGCGGACACGGGGACAGCGACCAAGCGGACAGCGATCAGGACACTAATAAAGGCTCCTGCTGTGACATGTCTGCTAAGAAGCGCTCAAGATGAAGGCCACTGGACTCAAGCCTCAGCCACTTGAACAGGGTGAGTCCTTCAACATCAGCAACTTTAGTGGCAAATAAAACAGTCTGTGCGCTTTCACAGTCTTCTCTTTCGCCTTTTGCTCTTTGTTACTGGACGTCCTACAGTACGTGTCTGTTGCTTTATTCTAGTGTTAAGCTGTCTTCACTTGGCATGTTTTACAAATGCAGAAGACTTTTGTGTCTCATGCTGTTCACAGGAGATAAAATCTTAAAAGTTTTTTTTTTTTTGTCTGTTCCACCTTTTAGTCCTTCTTGACTGTTTCCAACAATTAATATCATATATGGGTCAATGACAAGGCGTCCCATTTTGGTGTCCGCATTAAATTATATTTAGAAAAGCGACTTTATATACATAGAAAGCATTTTAAATGAAAGTAAGGTGCTTGATTGCCTGTTTCAAATAATGTTTGTGGAAAAAAAGTTAAAGTATTGGTGAAATAACGTGTGAAATATATATATATATATATATATATATATATATATATATATATATATATATATATATATATATATATATATAAAAAGCTAAATATGAAAATATGATATATATGAATCAATTAGGAATTTTCTTCATATTTTAAAGAAAAGGAAAATAATTAAATAAATGAGAAATATTCAAAACAACCAAATAATTAGCAATAGTAACAGTGTGCTTATTATGCCGTGTAGCAAGATGAGCTTCAAAGTACATATAATAAATAAATAAAAAATTTGACAAACCATTTATATATATATATAATATATATATATATATATATATATATAGTATATTATATATAATATATATATATATATATATATATATATATATATACAGTTGAAGTCAGAATTATTAGCCCCCCTGTTTATTTTGTTCCCCAATTTCTGTTAACAGAGAGAAGAATTTTTTCAACACATTTCTAAACATAATAGTTTTAATAACCCATTTCTAATAACTGATTTATTTTATCTTTGCCATGATGACAGTACATAATATTTTACTAGATATTTTTCAAGACACTTCTATACAGTTTAAAGTGACATTTAAAGGTTTAACTAGGTTAAATAGGTTAACTAGGCAGGTTAGGGTAATTAGGCAAGTTATTGTATAATGATGGTTTGTTCTGTAGACTATCAGAAAAAAATAGCTTAAAGGGGCTAATAATTTTGTCCTTAAATGTTTTTTAAAAAATTAAAAACTGATTTTATTCTAGCCGAAATAAAACAAATAAGACTTTCTCCAGAAGAAAAAATTATATCAGACATACTGTAAAAATTTCCTTGCTCTGTTTAACATAATTTGGGAAATATTTAAAAAAGAAAAAAAATTAAAGAGGGCTAATAATTCTGACTTCGACTAAAAACTAAAAACTCTTTTGTATGAGGAACTACTTTCTCCCTCCACTCATTCACATCTGCAAAAAAATGTTGTTTCCGATGCACTTAATCTGATGCTCCGAAATTATAAATATTTTAGAATAGGCACTATAGGCACTATGTTGTCCAACAGCAGCAATATTTGTCAAACTGTAGAGTGTCCTCTGCTTGTCGCTGTATGTGGGCGGAGTAATACACAAGGGTGAAGAGGCTGTACTATTGCTGTTATTTGCAGAATATCGCACGACTGTCAGCAGATGCAAGAACCAGACCGAACTTTGTATAAATAATATTACACTGTTAA
The DNA here is from genome assembly GCA_903798195.1 of Danio kyathit. Classification (NCBI taxonomy): domain Eukaryota; kingdom Metazoa; phylum Chordata; class Actinopteri; order Cypriniformes; family Danionidae; genus Danio; species Danio kyathit. The sequence goes on along the minus strand of LR812529.1, from coordinate 37,312,228 downwards.
CAATTTCCTGTAGAATCTACAGTAACTTACTGGCAGCAGTTTGCCAGTAACTTACTGTAAAAAAATTACAGCAAGACTTTATTTACTGTATTTACATATAGTATTATCCTGTGTTTACATTTAAAGCACCAATTACCTTGCTCTATATGTATTTACTGTATTGTATATCTTTACTGTAAAATGTACAAACATTTTCACATTGCAAATTTAAAAAAGAGTAACACACCGCATTACTGTCCTACAGTAAAATTCAGTTCATATTAAAGTTAAATACTGTGTAATTTACAAACATTGTTAACAGGGCTAAAAAAAAATGTTGTTTGTTGGTTTTTAATATAATTATAATAATATTAAATAATATTTTTTAAAAATCCCTTAAAAAAAGAAACATTTTGGTTTGAGCAAATGATAAACAGTTTTGTTTTTGAATAGGCAAGTGTGTCACGTAGATTGCTAGTATACAGTATCTACACACATCCCCTGTATTTAATATCTTTATTTGCCCTTGAATGTTGTATCCTGTTTGTGTAAAGTGTCATCTCTCTCTCCCCCTCTCTCTCTCTCTGTTTTCTCTTCAAGTCCCTTCCTCAAACTATGCTTTCAGTCCTTTCAGCGAGTCCTCAATCAGTCTTTGGTTTGCTGACCTCACCGCGGTTGATTCTTCACACTTTCTCGCTCTCATTTTCCAAACAGCTTCCACTCTTTCGTCCGTTTTTTTTTTTAGCTTTTCACTATCTTCCATCCTTTAAACTCTTATTTTCCTTATCCTTTCTTTTCCCCCCTCTCTTGTATTCCAGCCACGTTCTCAGTTTATCAAAGCAGGCAGGCCCATTATGATTTTATAAGCCAAACCACTCTAGCCGTGCCATTTAGTGAGTGCCGGTTCGGCGCTGGGAGGGCGCTTCCTTAAAATTTTGATAATGGAACACGGAAAATGACTTATCATCCAACAGGCCATGTCACATTCTCCACCTGATTAAATATGAAAAATTATTCTGGGTCCCTCACGGCAGGACAAATTAGTCGTGACACGGGTAGAACAATAACTGATGAGATAAGAAAGCAGTCCCATGTTCCCTTTCCATTGCATTTGCTCAGGAAGGAAGCATGTAAGGATGGTTTATTCATCTATACCCGGGTCTGCTGGGTCATGTTGAAGACTATTACACCAGGGCCGTCTGCCTCAATGACAATCCGAGGAGAAGAAAAAAAAACATGAGAGAAAGAAGAGAATAAATGGGCCCACAGAAAGCAATACATCAAATATAATGGCACAATTAATCAATAGAACAGAGGGGAATCTGCCGCCTATCTGAGCCGAGTACGCCAAGCCTGTCTGCCTTGATTTGGCTTGTGTGTATGTGTGTGTGTGCGTGTGTTTTTCATTTGGATTCAGGAATAGACCGAATGCACTGGCAAGAGAAATTGGCCAATTAAAGAGACCCATATGTTTCATATTTTGAGAATGTAGTCATTTAATGGTGCATGGGAACGGTTGGAGAACGGTTGAAATTAGCTGGTTTAACGGTGTGACTCACTTACACACACAAAGATAAGAGCCCAAGCCAAAATAGTTGCAATGTCCAACAAGCTTTTATATAAGCTAGGCCACAAGTAGTGAGCAAAAATGACAGGAAATAGTGATTATAGACTTGTTTATCCTTGTGTTGTGTTTTTTTTTTGTTTTTTTTTTGCATGTTACATTGGCAGTCGGAGTTAATCATTCACTGAACCGATTCATTCAAATGTTTTAATTGATTCAGGGACCAAAAACTAGCTTTGTGTAAATTAATTAATGATTTATTCATTAAAAAAAAGATTCATTCAGCAGTGATACAGCTGACTCTCTAGTGAATCGTTTAGCGAACTGATTCATTGTTTCAAGCTTAAAGCAGCTCACTGTTTTATGAACAAATGACTGAATCATTTACTTATTTGAATCAATACATTCAGAAATACTCATTTACACACACACACACACACACACACACACACACACACAACTGGCATGGTGTAACACTGATCTGTTTAGGAATTAAGCTTTTTTGTGAATCATTAAAGCAAATTGCTTTCACCATATGTATTAGTAAATCATTGAACAATGTATTTAGTTAAACTGGTGCTGGATTGCTTGCTTTATTTATTTATTTATTTATTTATTTTTAATTAATTACTTTATTTATGAATTGTGTTTATTTTATTTATTTTTTATTTAATTTATTTATTTTGTATTTATTATTTTTAATTAATTATTTTAATTTGTTTATTTTTGATTTGTTTATTTAAAATTGTTTATGTTATTATTATTATTATTATTATTATTATTATTATTATTATTATTATTATTATTATTATTATATTATTTGATTTATTATTATTATTATTATTATTATTATTGATTTATTATTATTATATGTTATTATTGTTATTATTATTATTATTATTATTATTATTATTATTATTATCATCATCATCATCATCACCATCATCATTAAGAACAAAATGGCCAGTAAATAATTATGTTAAATAATTTGTCAAAACAGAGTCATTCAGGGAGGGAAACAGCAGATGTATAAGTGAACATTTGCTCAACCATGTTTTTTTGCCCTTTAAAACCAAGATTTGTTTGCATATGGCTATTTCTGTTTTGACTTTAACTAGAATTACTTTTCGTTGGTGGAACAAAATACACAACTAACTATAAATATTGTATCTAAAATGGCACTTTCTTTTTGTTTTCTCTACTGCTGTATGTGTCTTCTGTTGCATACACTAATAATAACATCACCGTTTTTTCTACCTGAAACTGCGTTCAATAAAACATGCGCACTTAGCAACACAAGTACGACATACAGTAGTAAACAAAACTGACATATTTTGCCCTAGCTCTAGATATTCAGTTATCCTCTTAATCCGGTCACCTTTGATGACTCTCCTTCCTCATATTGTGCTCTATTGAATATTAAAATCAATGTTCATGCTAGAAGACAGTTAACTGGAAATGGCAGTCTGTTTTTGCCAATATCACCCCAGAGAGCTGGGCATATCTTCTCTCAGACAGGCACACTTTAAACTCTCTTTCACACACAGATGACACATGACAGTCTAGAGGAAGCCCGGGCTAGTCTACAGATCCCCTGTGTCCTCTTGTAAGCATTATCACCTCCAACATTAGCCCGTCTCCAGTACTGCCAGCGTCTAAATCTGCGTTAAAAGCCTTTGAAATGGATATTTTACAGTTGCTGTACGACTATAACAACATTGCAGTGGAGTGAAAGCTATGTTTCATGGTATGCAGCATATTATAGTTGTGTCTTTAGCAGGGAGTGTTATAGCGGTTAATGGCAGCATTATGGTCAGTGGATGAGCACGTGTGTGTGTGTGTGTGTGTGTGTGCGTTTGATGCATTATTTAGAAACGTTAATTATTTTTTTCATATTTTCTTTCCTTTTCTGAGGTTTCATGGTTTTGACTCATTCACTATAAAATGCTGGGTTATATAGAATTTATTTATGTTATACCAACAGAAATCGATTAAGTTAACTGTTTTTACAAATTTAAGTGGCTTGAACATAAAACAATTAAGTTGTCCCCCAAAGAGACTCAATAATTGTGTCGACTCATTTTAACTAAGTAGTTTGAACAAGCCTCAAAAATCATTTTTTGTTGTACGCTGTAAAAAATGCTGGGTTTCACTGAATCGATTTGTGTTGGGACAACATGAAGGAATCAAGTTCACTTATTAGTTTTTACAAATGTAAGTGAATTGAACATAAAGCAATTAAATTGTCCCAAAAAGAAACAAGAATTGTGTTGTTTTAGATCATTATAAATAAGTAATTTTTAATTTTAAAAACAAAAATCAAACATAATTTTTTGAGTGTATGGATAGTTATCATTAAACTCATTAAAGTATCCGTAATTACCATTCCTCACCTTTGCACTTAAAACAATCAATACTGTGGGTGAAAAAACAGACTTAACAAGGAGCTCTCTCTCTTCTTTGTAATGAGACACCTGAGCTTGTTTGTCTTTCACAGGTTTTGACAGTTCTCAGGCCAATTGTATCTGATGTTGTGAAGAGCAGACAGGAGTATTGGTTAGACCAATAAC